>CM044107.1:635384-862204 GCA_024174645.1 Lemna minuta
CTTGGCCATCCTTGTTTTTTGAAAATTCAATAATATTTAGTTTGTTTATCTAATGGAGCAAATATTATCGCACTATTTGCCCTAATTGCAATTCTATTCTACAATCATATGCATTTAACCTCACTTACTAAAATATTTGGGATCTATCATGCATTCCATTTCTCTTGTGCCATCTTTACTACATTGTATTTGACCATTACTACTTGAGTCATCTAAGTATATCTCATCAAATATCACATGTAAGTTATTGAAATTCTCTACAAGTCACTAAAAAAATTACTAAACATTTTGCCACCCCAAATATCCTTTAAATTGATAATGCTCTAAAAATTGTCCAAGATATCCTCCATACCTTTTGTGCTGACCATCCTACCATACACCAAACCACCTACCCTTACACCTAGTACATTTTGGTTTCATGGAAAGAAATTATAGTATTCTGATTTACATTAATTAAACATTACTCTAAGAGATGCATGTTCCAAACCATTTGTGGTCGAATCGCTAATAACATACAATTATACTTGAAATTACATGATTATTAATGTATTTTAAGGCATAAACCATTCCATCATTCGATGCAATTTCTAAAACCATTTCATCCTTCGATGGAATTTACATAACAAAAAAGATCTCAAAATGCATTATTTTAAGGGATAATCATGAATAAATCAAAGATGAATTTCTAAAATAGATTGTTCTCATTTATATTTGTGATTTTACTTGAGTTTTAAATACAAATATACAGAGAAATATTTTTTTAAATACACTCATATATTTTGTAGTTTTATTTTTCATAGAAGATGAGTGTATTTTTTAGTTAAAAATTTATTCTCTTATTATTTCTTAATTTTATAGAATGGCAGATTATTTAATTTGTGATAAAAAAATTTTGATTAAAAATGATCTGTATTTTGAAAGTTATAAAATTTCTTATTTTAAGGGATTTTTTAAAAAAAATTTCTAAGGTTGTTTGAATTTGTTTTAAATTTAATTTAATTAAAAATAGTAGAAAAAGATGGTTTTAAGCGCTTGCTAGCATGACTGATGATGTGCAATGAGCCCTTGCGTGTCGCTGTGTGGAACGCACATCATTAATGATTAAGCGCCCTTTAAGGGCATAAGCGAACTATAGAATCCTCATTTCTATTTATATGCAAAAATTTCTTTATTTTTTGTAATGTTGGACTATGTAGTTATTTCTCCTATGTAGGTAACGTGGCACAATGACACTTGTCTGATTATGAGTTCTAATAAATAGTGTTGACCTTCACTTACTCCAAAGGGGGTGGTGGTTGCATCTCACTCATTGTCATTATCTCTCTCCTCGCGGTATAATCATGATCATCGGACTTTGATCAAACGGCTGGTGTTACCCCCAATGGTTCTTCAAAGTGACATGACATGTGGCAAAATCCTATAGCTCCAATCCATCAAAAGCTTGATTGGACACTTGATCTCCTTCTCTATCTCTATCCCCCTTTCTCTCTTGATTATACGCCTTTCTCTCTCTATAATTCTCTCTCTCATGTGCAACCTTTCTCGCAGTCCAATTTTTCTGTCTATCGTGATCTCTTCCACTACTTCGTTCCCCCCTTTTCTTGCTTAATGGCCATGACCTCACATCACTTCCCCTCGTCCCGCCAAAACCCTGGTTAAAACTCTCTCTTTCTCTCCCTCCGTCCCTCCCTGAGCTCTGGCTTGCAGAATGGAGTTGCACTAGGAAACCAGATAGACGACTCTTCATGTAATGAGTGTTACTGCTCTCTCAGTCTCCCACACACGCCTGTAGTCCTCATTATTTGCAATAAACTTATCAGTTTGCGCACGTAAACGCATCAGTCCTCATTATGTCCAGGCTGCCTTTGTTTATTTTTTTCTTAAATCCGTAAGATAGTTTTGTTCCAGTCAACGCCTATGTTGCAAGTGCAAAATTTTTGAAGTGTTTCCGCGACTGATTCCCTTTGTGACGACTGTATCAGGAACACTTGTAGTCCCTTGTTAGAGATATATACCCTTTGTTGAGATGATAAGTCTGTGACTTGGGTTTGGGTCATTGACTCTCACCAATCAGCAAGTCGATATAAGATGGATATTGACTATGTCTAGAAGCTTTCCTCGGACTCTTCATAGCACTCAAGCGCGGCCAAGAGGCATGAGATTTAGATGGCATCGTAAATGGCTTTATATCAAGCCACTGCTGACTTATACATAAAAAACCAAGATAAAAAAATGTTACTTTCCATCACAAAAACCACTACTGATCATCACTATTTCTTTGAGATGACTAAACAAATATCTCTATGTTTTCTACTCTCTAAATTCATGGGATGTTTGTTTTCCTTTTTTCTATTTTTATTTATATATATTTGCTTGCATTTAAACATTTGCTTATTTATATATTTTTATTGTCTCTATTACAACTTCTAGATGCTTCCTTTGCCTACTTGATTTCTACCTGTTTGTTTGTATTTCAACATTCATCTCCTCCGTATTGTGCTTCTCTATCTCTTTTGAAATTCAGATTTTTATTTATTTATGCATTTGATTCATCATACATTGTTGCTGACTTTGCTGTTGAATCCCGTTTCAGATTGAGGGTCTTTTGCGCTAGATTCAGATTATTTGGTCTTTCTATTCTGAGCTATTAAGACTCACAAAACCACATTAGCTGCAACCTCCTCAACCTCAGGTTCGTGTCCTTTAAGCTTCATGATAAATGGAGTTCTATATATGTTGCTTTTTGCATGGTGACAATACTAGAAGACAGATATAACTACTAAATGGTGCTGCTCCGTATCAAAGGAAATCTTCGATGGGGGATAAATTTATTCAAACATTATTTACATCTTATTTCTTCAAAGGGAATCCAGTAATGTTTCATGCACCAAGAGCCAAGAGTATGATAAATTTTGAAACTTGAACTCAAAGATTCTAGTGAGACTTTCTAGGTAAGTTTATTCAAACTCAAGGCGTGAATTCAAAAACAAACACAATTTAAAAAATAGTAGAAAATCAGAGTCAAAACCATAAAACCCTTAAATCAAAGCCTTTTCATCGGGCCAGAATGTAATGCCAGAATCGAATATTTCAAATAATTGTCGCCCGCGCGCCAGAAAGTACCCAGATTTCCGAAATTAAGTACGTTTGCATACAAGAAAGCGAGTACCGCGAAATCAAGAAAGCCAGTGCCGCGAACTCAAGAAAGCGTGCTCTCTCTCTCTCTCTGTCTCTTTCTCTCGTCTCAGGATTCCTTCCGATGGGGACGTCGCGGAAGATCTCTGTTCTCTCTTCCCGAAGCCGCCGTATCCGTGGCCCGAGAGATGAAATTGGCGATAATCAAGAAGGCGGAGCGGCGGAGAGTTCTTGCTCCGACTTCGCCGCCGTCTCCGCTCTCATGGAGATGGTCGAGCAGCCGGCGTCCAAGAGAAACAAGCGGAAGCTCAAGTCTCCCCCGAGTACTCCCGCCGGCGAGACAAACGGTTGCATGGACTGTGGGGCGAGTTATTCCCCCATCTGGCGGATCGGACCCACCGGCTTCAAGGTACTTTCCGTCCTCATCATCATCATCATCATCATCATCACGACCATGACCACTGTCTTCATCATTGGAAATGATCATCATCGTCGACGTCCTCGTCATCTTTTAACCTGTTTAGAACGTCGATGTGCAGACATTTTGCAGGATCTGCGGGACCCGGAACAGAAAGCCGGAAACCGAGGAAACTCCGATGGAGGAGTTTCTCCGGAAGCTGCTGGAGAAGGCCAGGAAATCGGAGGTCCAATTAAGAGGCCAGATGGGGGGATAACTCGCCCCGCGGTCCGTGCAACCGTTTTTCTTGCCGGCAGGAGTACTCGGCGGAGACTTGGCCTTCCGCTTTTTCCTCTTGAACGCCGGCTGCTCGACCATCTCCATGAGAGCGGAGACGGCGGCGAAGTCGGAGCAAGAACTCTCCGCCGCTCCGCCTTCTTGATTATCCCCGATTTCATCTCTCGGGCCACGGATACGGCGACTTCGGGAAGAGAGAAGAGAGATCTTCCGCGACGTCCCCATCGGAAGGAATCCTGCGACGAGAGGAAAGAGAGAGAGAGAGAGAGAGAGAGAGAGAGAGAGAAAGATCGCTTTCTTGATTTCGCGGTACTTGCTTTCTTGGCTTCGGTTTATCTTGTATGCAAACGTACTTATTCGCGGAAATCTGGGTACTTTCTGGCGCGCGGGCGGGCGACAATTATTTGAAGTATTCGATTCTGGCATTACGTTGAGAAAGGGCCTGAGAAAAAGGCTTTCATTTCACCCACAGACGGTTAGAGTCAATGACCCAAACCGTAGTCAAAGCCATTGCCATTTCTATTGAAACGATATCAAAAGTGTAGTTTTATGGTCAATGCATGTGGAGTCCACAAGAAACTGGGCTGACTGTGATGATGCACCCACGAACCCTACTTCGAAGTCAATGGAATTGGAGGACAACATTTTTTTTAATTAAGGGAAAATTGAATAAGTACGAAGTAGCGTGAAAGAAGAATCCGTGCAACCTAATCCAAGGCCAATCGGATGTAAGTTTCAGACAGAAATCTAGAAAACAAGATGACCATTAGTTTATGGTAGAGAAATTGTGGAATTATGGAAAGATCATCGAGATAACTGATTAAACAGGATAAAGAAGCAAATCTAGATATACCCCAAGCTTTCCTCATGGGGAAGACTCCAAAAATAACTATCAGTTATCGAAGATATCTATTTCTTTCTGGATCAAGACGACTCCTCTAAAATTTATTACAAATGAATTCTTCATGAATTCTAGTCAACCCAATGGGAGTTTAGCACGAATCTAAAAATTTGATGAAAAATTGGATATAAACGCTGTTCACGATCTGGTGCAATATGAGTGAATGAAGCATGTAGACGTGGACAGACATTTCATGAAGAGCTCGTGTGTATTCCATTTATATGAATATATCAACAAAGGGTAGATATCTCTAACAAGGGCCTTTGCAAGGCTCTATTTGGAGATGTCGTAAGCAAGCTGTGTAAGAGGAAATTGAATAGTAGCGCTTGAGTGGGAGTATTAAAGAAACCCTCAATGCGATAAAGGACAGATGCACTATATATTCCACATAGAGCCTATTGGGGGAGGAAGGGCTTACGAATCAATAAGCCTGTGAGGTTCGCCCTCTTGTATTTCTTGGATCGATGCCCTTAAGATCCATCCTTCTCTCATCTGGAGGAAATAGATGGCTTATCTAGAGATCCTTACCCGATGTATCAATCAGATCAGATCAATGCTTCCGCTAATTTTTTCCACGTAGAAAATCGACAAAACCCATGGATCATGAGGATTGTGACAAGGAAATATTTCCGCTCTCTGTATCTCTTTTCGTCTATTTTCCTTTTCTAATTATTATCCTCGATGATGGGTATGTTGAAAACATTGTCAGAGTAAGAACATGGATAAGAGGAGAAAATGGCTCACAAAAATGCTCCTCCTCCGTATTTCCCACCTTTCTATGAGGCCAATCAGATTCGCCAGGAAAACCCTGGATGGAATTGGTGAGAAAACTCAAACAGTTTGAAGGGCGGCTTCTGACCAAGCAAGTAGATGATGCGCCAGCACCACGTGGCCCTGAATCTCCCAGGTAGAAAGATGAATTCCTGGCGTCTTGAAGAATGGTGAATTGCTTTAACTACAAGTGTTCCTGATACAGTCGTCACAAAGGGAATCAGTCACGGAAACACTTCAAAAATTTTGCACTTGCAACATAGGCGTTGACTTGAGCAAAACTATCTTACGGATTTAAGAAAAAAACAAAGGCAGCCTGGACATAATGAGGACTGATGCGTTTACGTGCGCAAACTGATAAGTTTATTGCAAATAATGAGGACTACAGGCGTGTGTGGGAGACAGAGAGAGCAGTAACACTCATTACATGAAGAGTCGTCTATCTGGATTCCTAGTGCAACTCCATTCTGCAAGCCAGAGCTGAGGGAGGGAGGGAGGGAGAGAAAGAGAGAGTTTTAACCAGGATTTTGGCGGGACGAGGGGAAGTGATGTGAGGTCATGGCCATGAGAATAGCGCTCGCTTCCACCACCTCCTCGCTTGATTGGACCTGCGATTTCCTGGCCTTCTCCAGCAGCTTCTGGAGAAACTCCTCCATCGGAGTTTCCTCGGTTTCCGGCTTTCTGTTGCGGGTCCCGCACTTCCTGCAAAATGTCTGCACATCGACGTTCTAAACAGGTTAAAAGATGACGACGTCGACGATGGTGATCATTTCCGACATAACCATGATGATGACCGTGGTCACGATCGTGGTGATGATGATGATGATGGAAAGTACCTTGAAGCCGGCGGGACCGACCCGCCAGATGGGGGAATAACTCGCCCCACAGTCCATGCAACCGTTTTTCCTCTTGGACGCCGGCTGCTCGACCATCTCCATGAGAGCGGAGACGGCTGCGAAGTCGGAGCAAGAACTCTCCATGAGAGCGCCGCCTTCTTGATTATCCCCGATTACATCTCTCGGGCCACGGATACGGCGGCTTCGGGAAGAGAGAAGAGAGATCTTCCGCGACATCCCCATCGGAAGGAATCCTACGACGAGAGAACGAGACAGAGAGGGAGAGAGAGCGATGGCTTTCTTGATTTCGCTGTCCTCGCTTTCTTGGCTTCTGTTTACCTTGTATGCAAACGTACTTATTCGCGGAAATCTGGGTACTTTTCTGGCGCGGGCGACAATTATTTGAAATATTCAATTCTTGCATTACATTGAGAATGGGCGTGAGAAAAAGGTTTTCATTTCACGTAAGGTGCTGGTGTAGATTTTTCTTAAAAATAATTAAATTCTTGCAATTTAATTCCAATAAAAATAAATAGAAAGCTGGCCTTTTAACACTTAATAGAAGAAACGAAATATGACTAAACAAGAAAACTCAATACCTCATAAATAATTAGGCATCCCTCTATCCTTGAGAATAAATTCAGGATAGATTCATACATCAGAAATTCCATTAAAGTCTCTTATGGTTAATAAAGTGTCATCAACATGAACATGGACAAACACATCCACGAGAATCAAAGGATGGAGCACTGCACTTGAATTTCTCATACTACCAAATGTCTATAAATAGGGGGAGAACAATCACAGCTCAAGGTGCCCATGCAAACCTTGTGATAATTCTCTCCTTTCTTTTCTTTCTCTCTGGGTGAAGAGCTTTAAAGAGGAGATCTAACTATCTAGAGACTGTGTGGATATTACTAGAGGCTAGACGCTTGAATAGCTTCAAGAACTCTTTCAAGAGAACCTAGTAAGTACGCTTTCTCATACATACTAGATGATGGATCATCTGTTCATGGTGCCCTAATATTTGACTATCGAATTGAATGTATTGCGGTGGAGCGCAACCATCAACTACCGGCACATCACTACCAAAGGCCCCCGGAACGTTACCACGAAAGGGGCAGTGCAGCCGCTAGAATGGCCATTACGTTGGGAATGGGCTTTAATTTTTTATTCAGGCATTACGTTGAGAATGGGCCTGTGAAAAAGGCTTTCATGTTTCCCCACAAATGGTAAGGAGATATCTAGTGTAGATTTTCTTTAAAATAAATAAAAATCTGGCCTTTTAACACTGAATAGAAAACTCAACAAGAAAACTCAATACCTCATAAATAATTAGGCTTCCCCATATCCTTGAGAATAAATTTAGGATAGATTTACACATAAAAAATTCCATTAAAGTCTCTTCTGGTCAATAAAGTGTCATCAACATGAACATGGACAAACACATCCACGAGAACCAAAGGATGGATCAATGCACTCAAATTTCTCGCTCTCAATCTGTGAACTTCTTCTGAGACCATACATTACCTGATTGAGTCCTGATAAGTTTGCTCCATAAACCTCTAAGTTGCAAGATCATAATAAAACAACGATTGCTAAGGATATTTTGAGGGAGCACCCAACACTGCAATCAAGGATAGATCTCTAATAAGTCTTAAATGAGTGACCAAAAATAAAATGTTCATCCAGCCAATATTTATAACAAGGCAAAGGCCTTAGCACCAATAATTTTATATTCATTCAATAATATTCTTTCAAACTTTGCATCGATTTATGTCACGATTGTATATATGGTTCTTTGACTTGAGACAACAAAGACATCTTATGGATGGATGACTGTGTTTTGATTGTGACTTATGAATTCCTATCCACGAGATCTCTAAAAGGTCATCAATTGGAAATAGTAAGAAGCCCTTGAAGATTATTAGGTGCCCTCAATATTTGATTATCGGCCGTAGATCCCAACATGATTGTCATATATTATCTAGGAGCTATGAAGTATATAATAACTCACGTGGAGAACCTTTTCGTGGTAGATTTTCATGTACGTATAATTCTTTGTCCACTTGAGACTCGTGAATATCGGAGTAGACATTGTCTATGAAGACAATATTATTGGCTGTGGAGCTTTTTTGCAAGATATTAAACTGTATTTAATTAATGTTATTACTCTAAACAACTGAATCCTACATAGGAGCATGAGAGGTACCAAAAGGAAATCACCTAGCTTGAATTCCTATTCATTGTGGCATAAAATACTAGGCCGTATCTCACAAAAGGTTCTTAGAAGGAGTTCTTCATCCATTTAATCTTAAGGATGTTGAAAAATGTGTTACTCGTATGAAGGGGAATGATCCAGGACCAGGTGCGAAATCGATCTCACACCATGATACTACGGGTGAACTAGGGGAATGGTTACCTTGGGGAATTCTAATATGATGTAATAAACTGATAATGCAATCAAGCAACGTGACGTCTCGGGTGTCGCCTCCGTAGGCCCTTGGGTGCGCTGAGTAGAGTCCGTCTGGGAATCCTTCCGATGCACGTCCTCGCGGGCGTTGGGCCGTGGGTCGTCGAGGGGAGCTCGACAGTCAACCCGACGGGTTGTACCACGGTATGAATCCTATCAATTCGTCTAATCACTCGTTCTAAACTAAGTTCCAACGGCGGTAGAGACAAGCGTGGGAAATACTGTAAAAGATATAGATCTTCAATGTAAAGAGAGGGGGATGGTTGCCTAACCTGTGGGGCGCGAGCCCGGTCGTGACGTGGGAGATCGATCGTACGCAGCACGTGGCGCGGGCGAACGGCAGCAGCGGATGGAGGTGATATCACAAAAATCTGGAGGAGACCCTTGATGCGGATATGGCGAGCCGGTGGGCGAGCGACGGTCCACTGAAGGGGCGCAGCTCGGTCGGATGCAAGTGGGGGCGTGAGGTACGTCTAGGGAGAAGGAGGGGGAATGTCGCGTTCAGGAGGGGAAGAAGAACTGGGAATGCTCCGGGAGTCATGGCGTGGACTAACGTGTGAGGAAAGTGTTCGATTCCGGAGCTTTTGCGGCGCGGCACCTCCAGAAGCGTCACGTCAAGTTGTTAATGGTGCATCCCGACGAAGGAAGAAATTCTTCCCTTCGGCTACCCGGAGTGATGGTTCAGCGCTACGAAGAAGGAGGTCGCTCGCGGGAGGATGACGCGGAAGCAGCAGGTGAATCACGGGAAGGGAACTTGGGGGCGGCAGTCCGCTGAGGCCGGGCTGCGGGGAGAACGCGGCAGAACCGGTAGAGGATCCGCGACTACCGCGGGTGGAATCCGGCAGACCTTCGGTGATGGAGATGTGAGGGGAATATTGTTGGCGGTAGGGCCTCGGGAGGGAGTCGGACGGGACACTTGACTAATTTCAGTTGACGGGTAGGCGGAATCAGGGTCGCGGCCACCGCAGATGAATTTCGGCCAGGCGGCGGGACTGGGGACGTGATGAAAGTGAAGGAAAATGAAGATCGCGGAAGCTGTCGATCCGGAAAATCGGGAGCGTGTAAGGGAGGGAATCCGGAATTCGGAATAGTGGAACGGAGGGATTCGGAGTGAGGAGGTGAAGGTCGGGCGTCGGGTTGCGGGAAATTGAACGGTTTGGCAGGGTGATCGAGAGGGTCGACGCGGGAAGGATTGGGGGGAGTTCGGGGAGTCGGTAGGAGAATTTCTGGTGGATCGGCGGGTGATGGCGCCTCCTCGGGAGGGAGAACTTCTGGTGGAACAGTGGGGTGAGGGCGTCGGATCTGGCGGCGGAATGGGTAACTCGATGGAAGGTCGTAGGTAGGAAATGGAGAGGGAAAACCAGAAGCAGTGGGGAAATCGAAATGTGAGGAGGGAGATGGCAGGGGGAAGATCTGGACGGGAATCGTGGAAGGGGGAAGAGAGTGTTGCGTGGGGTGGGGATCGGAGCGGAAGTGGAGGAGTGGGGAAAACGGGGGAGGAGGAAGGCGGGTGACGGAAATGGAAGGGAAGGTGGAGGAATCGAGAATCGTGGAGGGGAAGAAGATGGGGGTACTGCGATCTGGCGGCGACGGCGGCCTGAGGCGGCGGCGGCGGCGGAGAGATGGCTGCAAGCTGACAACTCGTGAACAAGGCAGGGGGAGGCGGCGGTCTCGGCGGGGGCACAGCGGCGGCACGTGGTGGTGCGGCGGCGGTGGCGACAGCGGAGGCGGCGGTTGGTCTCCCTCCTTGATCTTCCTAAGCAGCCACTTGAGATGAAGGATGCTCCTTACTTTCTTCACATGACGGCTAGGGTTTGTGGGGGGGTCCCTTCCCCTCTTATAGAGCCCATAATGGGCCGAGAGGGGAAAGGGCCCACTTGAGGCCCACAACCCACACATAACATGCTCATAGAAAGAAATAAGGTTCACAAAGGAAGATAGGCTTCACGAATAGGATCCCGAAAAGGGAAGAACCCACCCGGAAGCCTAAAAGAGAGAGAAGAAGAAATGCAAAGGCCCGCTTAAACACGTGCGGGCTAATAAAGTTCAGAATAAAAGAAAATACAGAAAAGATAACTCCACGCGCGCGAGCCCTGGTGAGATGTGTCGTGGCGAGATGAAGTCCTCACTTGGTGTAGTGAAACTCGGCATCCTTCGTCTTCGCCTGTCGGGGGGGCTGGACGCGCGCGGGTGTTGGCTCCTCCGGCGCCGTAGTGTCATGCCTTGGTGGCGACTGGGGGTCATACGCCACCAGGGAAGAATACTCACACTAAAGGAAAGGGGTCTTTCGAAGTGATAAATCTCAAGCTCCCTCGTGGTTGTTTCTCCCATAATCACTACGTTAAGCGATCTAAAGCAAAATCAATCTAAAAAGGCTCTAGTTTGAAATTGTCTTCTGGTTTTGGGTGTTTTGGATTGATGTCGAGTTAATTTTGAAAATGATTTTTGGTTTTTGGGGGTGTGTGTGTGCATTGAATTTTGAATTGCCATTTTTTCTAAATTATTTTTTTATTTAGGTCCATCGTGTTCATCATTTTTGTGTATTTTTTCCTTTTCTAGTTTTCTATTTTATTCTTATCCTTACTTTTTTTAATATGATTTTCCTCTTGTTGTTCCTTTTATTTATTTATTTTTATTTTTCCTATTTTTAATGTATTCTCTCATTTTCAGTTTTAGCATCTTCCCTCTAAATCTAGAAGTCCATTAACTTCATTTTTCATTTCTCTGCTGCAAATATTCTTTGTTTTATGCGACCAAACATTTCCCTGTTTTATCTATTTTAATCTATAAATCAGATTATGAAATATTTCTCTTTCATTTTCCTATCTTGAAATTCATCTTATACTCCTTGTTTTCATTTCTCTTGTAATTGTAATTATAAATTTTTTTGGTCAATTTTGATTTTCTAGATTAGTTAGATTTCACATTATTTATTTGAATTCTGATTGTGACTTGATACAATTAAGAGCAAAATATTAATGTAAATATTAAATTACTTTAATATTAAATGGAACGGAGATTATAGATTACTTCTAATTATAGGTTAAAATTACTTGTGATTAAAATCTAGTTTCTTTGTGATTTCATTTTCAAGTTTCTATAGCCTAGATTACTCATTTAATTATAGTTTTCATTTATGATTAAATTATGTCTAGTTGTGTTTTTCTTTGAGACTTTCAGATTGTTTAGACCTCTTATAAGATGGATTTTAGGATTAAGTTCTAATTTCTACCCATTTTCAAAAATACTGAATTTAATTTTAGGATTTCTTTCTCGGTCAAACTTTAGACTTCTTTCTATCATTTCAAAAACATTAAACTTATCTGATTTAAGTACTCTGATTTTGAATCATTAATCTAGAATTTTAGAGGAGGTTGTTAATATCTGATCTTTACTATAATCTAACCATTTTCAAAAATATTAAATTTAATGTATGTTCTCTCTCAAACTGATTTCTTTCTTGATCCAACTTTTAGACTTCGTTTTATCATTTCAAGAATCTTAAACTTGTCAAATTTAAATGCTCTAATTCTCAATCGTTAATTTGGAATTTTAGGTGAGCTTTTCATTATCTCGTCCTTTCTATTCAAATCAGAAGAAGGGTTGTCGAAGAAACACATTAAAGTCACTAGAAGAAGGACTAACATTCTCACACGTTGTGAGGTTGATATATCATTCATCATCATATGAGGAATTCACCGATGCAGACTTATATTCTTTTTAATTCAAAATAAATCTAAATAAATTCATAAAAAATCAGGAAAATTATAAAAAAAATCCCTAAAAATGAGAAAATTCATATGTTTCAAAATATAACTCCAAATTAATCCAAATTTATCTTTTTCTGATCATAAATTAAATAATTTATCATTCTAAAAAGTTAAATTTAATAAATAACAAGATAATAAATTTTCATTTCAAAAATATACTCATTTATTTAAGAAAAAAAGTTATAAAAATTAATGAGTGCATAAAAATATTTTTTTCTCTTATTATTATTCATTTAAATCCAATTATAATCTTAAATATAAAAATGAGAATAATCTAATCTTAAATATCTCTCTTTATTTATTAATAATTATCCCTAAAATAGTGCATTTTGAGATTATAACTTAATTTTTCATAGAATGATAGATATACACTCAAAACATGATTACATGCATAAGAATGAAATATTTTATCACTTAATTTTTATTAATAATCATATAATTTCATGTGTAAATTGCATGTTATCACTCCCTCTCTCTGCATCCTCTCTCTCTCTCGCATCACGCATCCTTCGTGCCTTCTTCTCCATTTCTCACGCGCAAAGAAAAACTGTCATGCTTGCCCTCTTGCGCATGTCCTCTGTGCTTTTTGTCATCTCTTAGAGAAGAGAGAGGAGAGCGGAGAGAGAAGACATTTTTTTAGTGCACGTACGTTGACCAGAGCAGATTAACTAGAGCGCATTGACAAATGCGATTTGAGGAGAAATAAATGAAATCAACGGTCCAGATTTATCAAAATTAAAAGCTTGATATCCAATGATTTTGATCAATTTAGGGGCTAAAATTTGATGGGCATGATAGTCATTTCAAGCTCTACGAATTTGATAGGGCTAATTTAAGCTCTGAGACAAAAAAAGGATTCTTAATGTTTCTTTATGTGGTTCTAGCATTAGCTAGCCATAAGGAAAAAGGCATCGATTGATTATTCTTCATGTATAGAACATCATTTTTAGTAAGTTTCTTCTCTTTTCTTTTTATTCTTCGTATTGGATCCAAGACGTCAAGTTCAGGCAAAATGTATCTCTTGCATCTCTCACGTCATAAATTTTTTTGTCACGAGGAGATGCACACCACTCTCTCTTGCGACGAAAAATCTCCGTCACGAGGAGAGAAGTGCCTCCTCTACCCTCTCTCTTTTCCATTCAATCTCTCCTCTTCCCTCTCTCACTCTTGTGTGTCTACAAATCTCTCTCGTTTCCCTCCTCTATCGTGCAATGGAAAATGTTTTCATCGCTCATGAAATCTTCGTGCAAAAACTCTCCTTATCGTGCCTCTCTATGTCTCGCTCTCTCATGATGAAAGAAACTTTTTTTTCGGGAAGAGAGGTGCTCTACCTCTCTTGTAAGAGAGAGGCGATCTCAAAGGTATGTTTTGATTAGAGAGCATCACTAGAGTGTGTTTTCATCGTGAATCCTTAGATTAGGATCATTTTCTATCCATATTTTCTATTTTCTCATATTTTTTTCGACATTTTTATATTTATAAACCCTAAAAATCTCTCTTCCACCATCGATCAAGGGTTTCCAAAATTCGAAAGGAGTTTGGAAGCATTTGGTGTCCATTTCATTCCCGTGTACACCTTCTTCCTTTGATTGATCATTTCCGCGTTCTAAATCTAATAATAATAAAAATCTCTTGATTTTAATTTTCTAACCTTCCTATGATTCGACCTCGACTTGCCACTGTTCTAAATTTTAAGTCTGAATTTGAAGAGTTGAGTATAATTTTTTGTATACTTAAATTTGTGAATTCAACGACCGTATTTTTACACATATCAAAGACATATAAGGGAGAGGAGAGAGATTAGCAAATCTAGAATTACAAAAGTGTCATTTTGGTCCATATACACTCACACTCCCTGATGAACTCGATCGCATATATTTTTCATCATTGTTGTGCATATATTTTATGCAATAAAATATAGTTCCTTACTTAGTATAGTGTCAGAAAGGGTCAAATCCACAGGGAGCTAAAGTAATGAGGTTATGTGTTTGAAAGAAAGATGAGAGCGGAGGAAGATGTGTGAGTTGGAATGTAGTACGTAAAGGTGAGTATAAAAGATAATTTTGAGTTTATCTTAGAATTAAGATATAAATTATAAAATAGATGAGATAATTAGATTAATAGAGATGAAAATAGAGATAATATGATGGAAAATATGAGAAAATAGATGGCGGTAGCAATGGATAAATGCACTGCGAGGGTGCGAGTAAGAGATGCACGAGGAGATGATGTCAAAGCTACTAAATAAAAGAAAAAAACACATGTCTACTTGAATCTCTTGAGTCTCCTTTCTTCTCGAGTGATTTTTGAATAGATATGTCAAGATTTTAGCTTGAATGTTGAGCTTCCACTAAGTGATGATGGAACAAAAACAACAACAATTAGTTAGGTCACTTTTATGGTGGTTTGTGTGAGTATCCCTTTATTCTATTAGTACCTTGATGAGATTTGATGCTTAATAGGCTTCCAAATTTTTTATAAAAATATCAAACACAAAAGAATATATTAAATCAAACATCCAAGACACTAAGACATCAAGAACTAATGATCTCATCAAGAACTAAGACATCAAGAACTAATTTCATTGAAATCACATTTTATGAATATAACTAAAAATTCATTTTATTACGATATATATGTGTCCTCTATACTATTTTAAGTAACATTCAAGTTAGATTTTGAAGACATTCAACTCAAGTCTACCTATCAAAAGTCGATGAAAGTTCAAGTACGTTCAAAGTTAATAAAAGGGTCATTATCGAGAAAAAATTAACCAAAGAAAAAGTCAAGATTCAAATTGAGGTTCAAGTAAAATGTCAAGGATATTCAATTGAAGGGTCAAAAAATCATAGAAAATAATGAACTTCTCATGACTACTCTCAACAGTCAAGACCAAAAAATTAGAGGAAACATATGATTTAGTTACTTCATTAATAATCATTAACATTGTGGTGGCGTACAACCCCCGTCGCCACCAAGACACGATATCACGGCGCTGGAGGAGCCCTTTTGCGCGCGCGGATCTATCCGCTTATCTTTATTTCTTTATCATGAACTTTTGATCTGCACGTGTTTAAGCGGGTCCTCGCTTATTTCTCTCTCCCTTTTAGGCTTCTGGGTGGGTTCTTCCCTTTTCGGGATCCCATTCGTGCAGCCCATCCTTCTTTGTGAACTTTATTTCTTTCTATGAGTATGTTAGGTGTGGGTTGTGGGCCTCAAGTGGGCCCTTTCCCCTCTCGGCCCATTATGGGCTCTATAAGAGGGGAAGGGACCCCCGCACAAACCCTAGCCGTCATGTGAAGGCCCTGACCGGTTACTTGCTCCCGTGTCTGGGACCGCAACCGCTCCTACGGTCGCGCGCTGCTCCCAGGACCGCAATCTCTACCATCCTCCGGTGCTGAGGTTTCCTCCACGCCCCTACGTCGCCGATCCGGCCTCCCTCCGTCGATCGTCCGTGCCGTGTATGACGATCTCCTACATCACGACCGACCGGGCATCCCGCCCCGCAGGTTAGCTTCAACCCCTCACTTTTAAGTTCAATTACTGTTCGAAACGTTTCCTGTCTCGTCTCCACCGTCGTCAGACGACTTAGGTAGGGTAGATCAGATATAGGTTCGAGAACTCTCACGCGTGCGTCAGGTCCAGCAATGAACGTGAGCTGCAGCTTTGGCTACTCCACGACGAGCCACTCCACACCTCCGGACGTGGACCGAGAGGATCTCAACCTACCCATCATCGCGAGGTTCCCCGGGTCACACGGAGTTGAGTCCGCTGATCAGCACGCCTGCCTGCACTTAGGTTTAGGTTAGATATCATACTTAGGGTCTAGGACTCGCCTACCCGTAGGTTAGGTTTTGACCGGCTATCTTCAGCCAACCTCAGCTCCATTGATCAGGCTCGAGGGTTCTCACAACCGCGTCCTGCATCACATTGTTTAGAATATACTATTTGCATGAGATCAGATAAAGAGTATCTACTATTTGGAAACACATCTTGAATATCTACTTGTATTTAGAGGACTCCATGGGATTTATGATTACTTGCATGCGTGAGAAAGAACACTTATTGAGGCTAAACATCCTTTTGTACCAAAAGGTATCCAAGCATGTGATGAAGGAAGGCCTCAAAGTGATATAAGAGATATATAGGTTAGAGATCACTCCCAAAGGAGATTTCTATATCAAGGAGGAAGCTAGAAGAATTTGGGAGAAATGAAAAGAAGAAGTCAAATGCAATGTTTTTAGTTCTTGGGTCACAAATGAAGGAGCAAATCCTCCTGTCAAGGAATTACTCTCATTCTACCTTGAGGTTTTGGTCTAATATGGGTTGTTGGTTGCATCGTAGTCGCATTGTCTTCTTTTTGTCTATGTAGTTGGGTAGGCAAGTGTTTGAACTGTAAAATCAGCAAATCTAAGGGATAGCATCAAAAACATAATATTATGCAAAACTAAAAAGTATGATTTTTGAATAAGTCTTCATGTCTCATTATTTGAAATATGGCCACTTGAGAATTGAGCTCACTTGGGTTTGTAGTTTTTTGATATCATGGTGATAGAAAATCAGCCTCCTAGTTAATTGCTTACCTTTCTTGATGCAAACTCACATGACACTAGAAGAGGTAGGATGTTGTTTTGAGCTCAGGTCCATAGAAAGAATAAAACAATCAGTTTCTCATGCAAATTTTGAGATTACATGTTTGGTCCCTAATCTTTGAGATTAGCTTTCAAATTTATACCCATGAGCAGATGCTTAATGACAATAAAACTACATAGTTCATTCAAAGCACTTTCTCCTTCGATAATTATACCAAGCCTTCGAAGATAGAATTTCATCGTGTTTGATTTTAGATATTTTTATGTCTTGAACTATATTCCTTGCGGGCTTTGCCTTGATATGGTTGGTGAACAACTTCATTAGAGGAGTCACTAGTGAGTTTTATGACATGTTTTGTTGGAAACTTGGGAAAATCAACTTCTAAACTCTAGGTTTAGAGGGAGAGTGAAAAATTGTTGATGGGTTCATTGTTGTTGGTTTATTAGACCTCTCTTTGTATGCATCAATTGACACGATATGTCGAACCCAATTCATGGTTCAATATGTAGGTCTCTCTCTCTCTCTCTCTCTCTCTCTCTCTATATATATATATATATATAGAGAGAGAGAGAGAGAGAGAGAGAGAGAGAGAGAGAGAGATGTATAGGCCCAGTATCTTGATCATATTGCTATTCATCTGTTTAAAAATTTGAAGATCTCCTCTTGGCTTCTATTGGCAATGCTATGATGCCTCCAAGAGCTAACAAACTCAAAGCTTTAATGGTCATCCAGTGAACATGAGGACAGCCTGTAAAAATCTCTGCCATGGTAGACTTTCTTGAATCTGCTCTTTGTCTAGATGGAGACTGAAGATGGATTCGATCAGGAGATAAGATAATCCCCACCGAGACAATAATGAACGAGGTCAACGCTTGATATTTGCTTCAGCTACCCTTTTACTATATAATACAGTGGAATTCTGTGCGAGAGAGAGAATTGCTGGCATGCTGCAGCGCAAAAGCCGGAGGGTATTTCGGAGGTTGCAGGCGAAGTAGGCGGCGGGTTCTAGGCTAACTTTTTAGGATCGACGGCGGTTTCATTGGACAACTCTGAAGACCTCCGACGGCGTTTTCTTGCATCAAAGACCAACTAGAGCGGGGGGTGGAAGGTCCTCTCTCTCTCTCACTGGCCGCGTGGTCAAAGGCGATTTCTTTATTCCACGGAAGCGCCTTCTTTTCCTCGATGATTTCGATTGCGTTCTCGATGGACCATCCTTCTGTGCTTCTCCTTTGAAAAAAGAAGAGACGCGGAAAAGGAGGCATAGCAGAGGGGCCCCCACTGAATCTCTCCTCCTCTCTCTCCCCGTTCGCATCTGCATGGCCTCATTCTCTCGTCTGAATAAAACACACGGAGAGAAGAGAGAAGAGAGGAGAGAGAAAAGAGAGAAGGGAAGGAACGCTTTACTTGCAGAGAAGCCCATCCGTGGATTTTCGTGGAACTAATCCAACGGACTTCTCTCTCTAGGGTTGCATGGATCAGGGTATACTGCCTCTCTAGTGAAAAAAACCTCTGGGCTCCTTGGACAACATTCCAACAGGGAAAAAGCCATGGAGAGGACACAGTCGAGCTTTATCTTTACAGACTCTTGCCCCTTCCTCCTCTTCCCATCCTCCGTGATTTTACTTTCTTACCCCTCCCACACCTGATCCTCCTTTCAAAAGCCTACGCTCAGCCCTGCTCTCCTTCAATGAAAAGCTCCCTCCCTCCCTCTCTCTCTCTCTGTGTGTCTGTGACTCTCTCTATCATTATCTTTCTTTTTCGGCAAATCGTCGTCTTGGCGGAGCAGCCGGTTAATGGATTGTGATCCCCCGTGGACAGCTGGGGGGCGGCTGTTACTTGATCCAGAGTTCCAGATCTTCATGGCGAAATCCGAGCCACTTCTCTTTGCTGTCTTTCTTCTCATCCTCTTCATCGACGTTGGAGCTCAGAAGGAGAACTCCGCCGTCGCCACCTCAACCGTTCCCCCTTCTCCAATCACAAGCCAGTCCATGAACTTGCACCCGCAGAAGCCCGCCTCTAGCAGCCGCGAGTTCCGGGCCGGAGCCCACGAAGTGCCCAGCGGCCCAAACCCCATATCCAACCGGTAGCGCCTCCGCCGACAACTCCCTTCTCCAGCTTCCCCCCAGTTCTCCCTGTAACAACTTTTCTTCTCTGTCCTCGCCTATGTTTTTTTTCCTCGTCGTTTTTTTCCTGACATGCTCCGGGAGCAAGATAGGTATTTACTCTCTGCAACTCTGTGCGGTATTGACTGCAACCCAAAAGTGGAGATCATTGATTGAGAGGAATGATGGATCTCTGATAAAACGGGAAAAGGCTGCTGGCTAGGGAAATCTCCGCTATCGCCTTCGCCGGCGACCACCGGCAGCCCCGTGAAGCGACACGACGGGTCTCCGGCTTTTCCGCCGTTGCCGCAAAACGATACCTCTCTCTCGGATCGCGATCCTCCGATAGAATTCATTGGACTTTTAATGGGCCCAAATGTTCTCTTAACGGGTTTGGATCCTAAGTTCCTAACCATTAACCAAAATCGTATTGGTCGACTTCCCTCCTCTCGTAAAACCCATAGCCGAAATCAGCTGGCACAGATGAATGGCAAGGGGAGCGCAGCAGAGGCCTCCTCTCTCCCCTCTCCTCCATTCTTCTTCAGCTTCAGCTTCCCCGGAGAGGAGGATATCTCTCTACCATCCTTCCCTACGCCCTCTGCTGTTCTGCCGGAGCTCGAGACAGCTCCTTCAGGCGCACGCGCACCTTATAGTCTGCGGGCTCTTCTTCGGCGACGCCTTCGCCGCCAGCCGCGTCCTCAAAGCGGCCGCCGATCTCGGCTGCCTCGAATACGCCGCTCTTATCTTCCAAAATCTCCGTCCAGAGCCCGACGCCTTCTGTTCCAATATTCTCCTCAAGGCGAAGTCCAGGTCCGCGTCCCCCCTCGGAGCTGTAACTTTGTTCTTTGAGTTGGCGGGCGAAGGAAGATCCCACAATAGCTTCGCCTTCCCGCCGATTTTCAACGCCTGCGCGAAAAGCCGGTCGCTTGGCGACGGCGAGAAGTGTCATGGACAGGCGGTGAAGAATGGGGTCGATGGCGTCGTCCATGTTCAGAATGCCCTGATCAATATGTACGCTAGCTGTGGCTTTTCGCACCGCGCTCGTCTCCTGTTCGACGAAATGATCTACAAGGACGTGGTCTCCTGGAATTCCATGATAGATGGGCTAGTGAAGTGCGGGGACTTCTCCGGTGCGTGGAACCTGTTCGATCAAATGCCTGACAGGAATGTCGTATCGTGGAATGTAATGATTTCTGGGTTCCTCAAGGGAAGAACGCCGAAACGCGGGTTGGAGCTTTTCAGAGAGATGACTATGGCGGGGCTAAGAGGGACGATGACTACCATGGTGAGCGTTGTGACGGCATGCGGTCGGCTAGGTAGTCTCAAGGAAGGCCGTTCCATTCACGGGTTCTGCTTTAGGAACTTCCTGCAGCTGAATCTCATACTTGAGACTGCTTTGGTTGACATGTACAGTAAATGCCAGAGACTGGATACCGCAAGATCAGTGTTCGACCGGGTTCCAGAAAAAAATCTCATCTCCTGGAATGCGATGATCCTCGGGCACTGCATCCACGGCCGTCCAGAAGCTGGACTTTCCCTGTTTGAAGAAATGCTGACAACAGGTATGTACATTTGAAAGCTCATTTAAAGTTAATCTTTGATCTGGATTTTACGCTCTAACTTGTCGTGTTTAACGTGGTTGGGTGAAGATGGACTTGTACCGGACGAAGTGACCTTCGTGGGAGTCCTATGTGCCTGTTCTCGAGCTGGCATGTTGGGAGAGGGGAAGAAGTACTTCGACGAGATGGTCAATGTATACAAAGTCGTCCAGTCTTTCGCTCACTACTGGTGTATGGCTAATCTTTATGCCAGTCATGGGTTTGTGGAAGAAGCGGAACAACTCTTGAGGAATATGCCAGAAGAGAGAGAATCTCTAGTTTGGGGAAGTATGTTCTGGTTGTGCCGCATCTACAATGATGTTGGTCCAGGAGAGCAGATAGCTCGAAGATTGATCGAGCTTGAGCCTTCTAACAGCTCCTTCTATGTATTTCTGTGGAACATATATGTTGCAGCAGGTCGGTGGGAAGATGCTGGGAAGGTGACGGATATGATGAGTGAGAGAGGGTTGATGTGTGTCCCTAGTCGGAGCCTTGTTGACTTGACTGAGATCGTTCATAATTTTAGGTTGAATGATTGCAAGAGATTGGAGATGGAAGGGATATCCATGAAGATGGATGAATATGCGGCAAGGTTTGGATTAGTGAATGAAGGATTGGTTGATTCGTTGGATGGTGGGTAGTTGTTTATGGGACTGATTTGCTATGATATTTCCTGATTTTCAAGTGAAAGGAAGGTACACTGAGAGAGGGGTTGATCTCCATTTTCAAATGAAAAACGACCTTGTCTGGCATGGCAGAAGAGAACCATTCATTTATAGTGAATGTATGCCATATATTTGATCAAAATCGTTCTTATATGAATGTCCAAAGCATGTTTTCACGCCCCTAATGGCCTCGCAGGGAGAAGAATGAATCTTTCCTACAAACAGAGATCAACAAATGAGGAAAAATGAACAAGGAGGAATACATTTCAGTTAGGGAAGAACACTGTTAAAGCAATAGAGGACCGAATCTGGATCTCCAGACAAGTTGGACCAAGATTCCCAAGGCATCATCAGATCTCAGCTTCCTATTTTCTCATCTGTTTACTTCTGTCAAATATCCGCCACGTATATCTTGACCGCTGCTACATCATTTTTTTCTGTGAGAGGCTCCCTAGCTTAAGGAAATGGCATCTTTATCAGCCTCATGCCTTTGAGAAGATGCATAGATTGCCCGACTCAGTACCATTATCCAAAGTTGCTTTTCTACAGTTCTGCAATGCTGCCAAGTGTTTGAAAACGGTTCTCCTTTTGAGTTCTCTTATCTAGAACTGCATTGGCCTCTCCTGGTTGTCGAATGCATATTATTGTGGGAGCTTTCTTCATGTGATTCTTGTCTTCATCTTCCAAAAACTGGATTGAATGCCTCCAACGGAGGAGTTGGGAAATTTGACAATCCTCTAGAAAGCTCTAGTCTGTATGAACTCTCCCACTTGTTTCTTCAATAGCAAAAGGATTTGTCCTATAATGCAATAAAACTTCAATGTCAGAATGTACACCCACAGAGTTATTGGCAGATCTTGTTCCCCAATGTGAAATTCTATTTCACCCCATGTTTTATCGGCACTGTGCTTCATTCTCTAAAATGCTTCTTGAATATCCCCCTTTCTATTTCAAATTGTTCTATCATCGCTTTCACAAATTGAGATGTTTGATGATGCTAATTGTTTAATATCAGAATATTGTCTGGCAACCAAGGTTAAAATATGAGAAATATGCTGAAAGGGTCTATCTAGTTGCAGAATAATTTGAACCATGAAGAGTGTGGATTCACAATCCATCCATCCATCCGTCTCTGTCCTATGGAAGGCAAGTCCCTATGTAATATCACTTGACATCAACTCGATAGTCTTATCACGCATGGCATAATGAATGTATCACATGACGTCTAATTGATCTACTGTAGTCATGTTAGTTCAAGTACACATCAAATTTAATCGTGATGAACCGCCAGGATTCGTTTTAAGAGGTAAGTTAAATTGTTGCCCAATGAGAGATGAGCGCGCACCCCTTCCATTTTAAGTGAAAATGAAGGGTCACGATTAAATTGCAAGATCGCACGCTTTAATTTGTGTCACATCACCTGCATATAAGCGTTTAATACTAGAAATGTATGCGTATGAATAAAGTGATGCTAACTTAAATAAATTTGGTCCATTTAATGGTACTTAGCGCTAATGATGCAAAATAATCATGCGTCATGTGTGTGCGACATGAGCGTCATATGGCGCGTGCGAACTCCATTGCATGGCAAGATGTAATCACACACTCAATGCCAGCTGTCACATCAATGTACACTTCAAATTTGATTTTTTAATGTGTTAATTAAAAGAATTTTAAAATAAATTCATAAAAATTCTAGAAAATCTCTCAAAATTTATAACTTTCAAAATACAACTCCTTTTTAAGCTAAATTTTCTTGTTTGATCAAAAATTAAATAATTATCATTCTATATATTTTACTTTAAGAACTAACAAGAGAATATATTTTAACAGAAAACTATACTCATCTTCTTCTTTTTAAAAAAGTAGACTACTCATTTAAATAGTTGTTCTTTCTAAAATTTCTACGAGTATTCAAAAAAATATTTATCTTATTATTTTTACTTAAAACTCAAATAAAATCTCAAATATAAATGGAGATAATTTATTGAAAAATTTAACTTTAATTTATGCAAGATTAACCCTTAAAATAATACATTTTAAGATTTTTGATAAAAATTGCATAAAAGGATGAATATGTCCTCAAATTATGATAATATGGATATGAATAACGTGAATTATGTTTATAAATGCACAAATAATCATTGAATCTTGGGTATTAGTTATATGTTATCATTTGACAAGCCAAATTATATGGTTGTTAATACACATGATTAAGGGTCAAAATAAATGAATCCTTTTAATCCAATTATTAATTAAGTATAATTGTGAATAGAAACTTAAATCCACAAAGATTTAGGGTTAATTTTGAGATCTTTAAAATTTTCTTTTAATAGGATGATGAACATTTTTTAGATCTTGAGGAAATATACTAAATTTTGCAAATGAGAGAGAGATGAGAGATCTTTCTAGAAAATCCAATTTGATACGTATAAGAAATGAAATAGGGGATAAGTAAAAGAGAGAATTTTGAGATTGAAATATAGATTAGGAAAGAAAAAAGGATAAAACTTTGAAATCCTACCAACCAAAGGTCCTAAATCTTAATTTAACCCTAAATATGATGGATATTATATTTCTTGTAAGCCAAATCATACTTCTATCTATCTCATTTAAATTTCTTAAAAATAAAAATTTATTTATTTTCATTCTTGTGTAATGTTGGCAATCAAGTCCAAAAGCATATGCAATGACCAAGTGATTACTAGTCTTTGAACATATGTTATACACATTCATATCATAGAATATTTGAGAAGAACATTAAATTATTTAGACAAAATAACATTATTTGATCCAACTCATTTGATAAGAATGGTTGGTTTCCTAGTCCTCAATATGAAGATATCAAAGTTAGATAGTTTGTGTTCCTTTGAGAAAGAGTTCACTAAATTGATATGAAGAAATCTATGAAAAGTATTATGACTTAATTGTTAATCATGTTGATCCATGTTAAGATTTTCTACATGGTCCTTTAATTGAGATACCAAAGACATCTTCGTGGATAGATGACTATGTTTTGATCATAACTTATGAATCCCTAGTCATGGATATAACACAAAAAATTATATTTTAGATACGACACAAAATCTCTAATGGTGATTGTGCAGTCAAGATGAGATTTATGCAGAACACTAGTCTTCAAACATATGTTCTACGCATTCCTAGCATAGGATATTTGAGAATAACATAAAATCATTTGGATAACATTCTTTGATCCAAATAATTTGATAAGAATGGTTGATTCCCTATCCCCCAATATGAAGACACCAAAGCTAGATAGTGTGTGTTCATAGGAGAAAGATTTCACTAAATTGATCCATAGAAATCCTTGAAAGGCATTATACTTGATTTTCAATCAGGTTGATTTATGTTAAGATTGTGTACATGGTCTTTTAACTTGAGATACCAAATACATCTTTATGGATAGATGACTGTGTTTTGATCATAACTTATGAATCTCTAGCCATGAATATGACACAAAATGTCATATATTAGATATGACACAAAATCTCTAAAGATGATTATGTGGTCAAGATGAGATCATTTACCCTTAACATTTGAGGAGATTGACTCAAGGAATGAGATGCAGTAAAATCTTTGGCCAAGGTAATTGAAATATCAAAAAAGGAGTTCTTACTGATTTCCTCTACACGTTAGTACTAACTTGGTTAACCAATTAGGTTTTGATAATAGACCATACTAATGGATATTATGTGACCTATAAGCCAATCACACTTCTATGTATCTTATTTATGTTCATTGAAATGAAATTTATTATTCTCATTCTTGTGTGATGTTGCTCTGAAGTTCATGAGCATATGTAATGACTAAGTTAATTATAATAAGATCATAATATAGTGATCACTAGACTTTAAACATATGTTCTAAAAATTCCTATTCTTGGGATATTTGAGAAGGATATCAAATTATATGGAAAGAATAATATTATTGGTGTGGAGACACTAAGGATAGATAGTGAGTGCTCTTTAAAAAAAGAGTTATTGAATTGATCTATAGAAATCCCCGAATGATATTATATATAACTATTAATCAAGTTGATTCATGTCACGGTTGTATATGTGATCCTTTGACTTATGGCACCAAAGACATCTTCTGGATGGATGATCGTGTTTTGATTATGAATCCCTAGACATGGGATATCTAAGACGTCATATATTGGATATGACATGAAGTCCTCAAAGATGATGGTGTGGTTAAGATGGGATCATTCGCCCTCGGTATTTGATGATAGTGACTCAAGGAATGAGATGTGATGGAATCTTAGGCCAAGGTGGTAGAAATATAAGAGAAGGATTTCTCGATGATTTCCTCCACACATCAGTATTAACTTGAGTGATTGATTAGGGATTAATAGTTGACCATACCTTAAGTCATTCATGAGTCTCATGCAGATGAAAGATTATACGTACATGATAAATGATGATAGAAGGTTGTATAAGAGAGTTCTTATATACTCCATATCTCTTAGAGTTTGTGGTGTAACTTAGCACCCAACTGGTTGGAAACTCAACCTATCGATTGGGATAAATCGATCTTTGATTAATTAATCTATATTTTGATGTAGATAATTAATAAAGGTTGACCAATCAAGTGTTATTGGGTTTATAGATTTATTAACTAGTGAGATATATGGACCTAGAGGGCCACATATATAAGGTCTAAGGATTTTAGAGGATATAAACATAATTATTAGGATTTTTATGAAAAGTTGACATACTTAATGTCTATAAATAAGGAGAAAACAATCACAACTCAAGATGCTCATGCAAGCCTTGTGAGAATTTTTTTCTTTCTTCTCTTTCTCTTTTGGTGAAGAGCTTTGAAGAGGAGATCCAACCATCTAGAGATTGAGTCGATATCACTAGAGGCTAGACACCTAAATACTTAAAGAACTTCTTCAAAAAAAACCTTATAAGGATATTTTCTCATACATATTAGATGATAGGATCATATGTTCTTAATGCCTTGGTGTTTTGAATACTCGATTCAATATATTTTGTTGCACTCGATGTTTTGATCAAATTTTTGGAAGGTTCATCAACCTCATAACCCAACACATACTAATAACATACAACTTATTGGTGGCGTACGACCCCCGTCGCCACCAAGGCATGACACTACGGCGCCGGAGGAGCCGACACCCGCGCGCGTCCAGCCCCCTCGACAGGCGAAGACGAAGGATGTCGAGTTTCACTACACCAAGTGAGGACCTCATCTCGCCACGACACATTTCACAGGGCTCGCGCGCGCATGGAGTTATCTTTCCAGTTTTTATTTCATTATGAACTTTATTAGCTCGCACGTGTTTAAGCGGGCCTTTGCATATCTTCTTCTCTCCCTTTTAGGCTTTTGGGTGGGCCCTTCCCTTTTTCGGGATCCCATTCGTTAAGCCCTTCTCTTTGTGGACCTTTTTATATTTTTCTATGATTATGTTAGGTGTGGGTTGTGGGCCTCAAGTGGGCCCTTTCCTCTCTCGGCCCACTATGGGCTCTATAAGAGGGGAAGGGACCCCCCCACAAACCCTAGCCATCATTTGAAGAAAGAAAGGAGTGAACTCCCTCTCAAGTGGCTGCTCAAGGAAGATCGGAGAAGAAGACCAACCGCCGCCTCCGCCGCCGCAGGCCGTTGTGCCGCCGCCGCGCCCGCCGCCGAGACCGCCGCCTCTTCTTGCTTCCATCACGCATTATCCCGGTGGTTCACCGTCCAAGCCACCGCCGCCGCCGCTGCTTAGGTTTGCTGTGCCACCACAACCCCCACTCCCCTCCACCTCCATCGTCCTGCCCCCATCTCCACTCTGCCCTCACAAACCGCCCTCCTTCCCGTAACCCTCCCTTCGAATTTTTCTGCCCTGCAACCATTCCACGATTCCCCTTCTCCATTCCACTGCCAGAATCCCCTCTCTCACTCTTCAATTCCACGACCGCCCTCCCCCTCCCCCCGTCCTGAAAACCTCCTACGCGTGAAGACGCCATCATCCCAATCTGTCGCCCTCACCGTCCGCCCAGTCCCACCAAACTCCTCACTCCTCTCGAAACTCCCTCCTCTCCGCCGAATCGCCTGGAATCGTCAAGATTCGCCCGACCCCTCCATCTCCCGATCTCAGAACCTACCAGAATCTGCCGTGAGGTACCCTCATAATTTTCCTTCCCGTCTGCCGTTCTTCCCCACTCCTCCGACATTCGCGGAATGCCTCCCAATCCGCGTCCTTTTCTCTTTGGTTTGCCACATCCCCAATCCCCCACCCATCGGACCTCAAATTTGATCCCACTTCTGGTGTGCGATCCCTCACCTTGCAACCTACTGAACTTCCGTGGTCGGTTCGCCTTCTACAAACCGTCACCGACCTGCGGAACCTCTGTACCCTCTCCCCTCCCTTCACCAGGATTCACCCACGCCTACATCCGCTGAGCTGTCGGAGACTCCACGCGGAATCGAACCACCGGTCGTCCCTTGATTCTTTCATCCAGACCCGCACCTGGAGTTGCGTGCGTGTGCGTCACGTTGTCAACCCCTGACACTACGGCCCCGTCGCCACCTGCTCCCGGTCAAACCGCTGGATTGGTGTTCGTCAACCATCCCCACGCGTTTGTGTGCTTACCCGTGGCCGTGGGTACCGAGCCCAACTCCTCGGCTGCAGCCCAACGGCGTCCCCACCCGAGAATACCACCTCCTTCGTCATGCTAGGAGCCCCGCCTCGACCTCGCTGTCACCAGTTCGAGCTTACCCTTGCTGATCGACCGTGCTGCATACGGGAGACCTCCATCATCACGATCGACCAGGGCTCGCGCCCCACAGGTTAGGCACTCATTCCCCCACCCCGCAATTACTTTGAAGTCTATATCTTCTTTCAGTATTTCCCGCACCGTCTCCGCCGCCGTCGGGATTTAGTGCAGGCGAGTGTTTAGACGAAATTGATAGGATTCCGTCCGTGGTCCAACCCGTCGGGTTGACTGTCGAGCTCCCCTCGATGACTCACGGCCCAACGCCCGCGAGGACGTGGACCGGAAGGCATCCCGGACGGACTCTACTCGGCGCACCCCAGGGTCTACGGAGACGACGCCCGAGACGGCACTCTGCTTGATTGCATCATTAGTTTATTTCATTATATTAGAGTTCCCCTAGTCCACCCCTAGGATCACGGTGTGAGACCGGTTTCGCACCCGGTCCTGCATCACTTATATTCAAGTTTATATGATTATTATTAAATTTTAAGGCATAATTCATATCATTTATATGCATGTTATCATTCTTTGAAACTTTATCAAAAATCTCAAAATGTATTATTTTAAGGGATGAATCATGCATAAATCAGTAGTTAAATTTTAAATAGATTATGAACATTTATATTTGAGATTTATTTGAGTTTAAATGCAAATAAGAAGAGAAAATTATTTTTTTCAAGAGAGATGAGTGTATTTTTTAGTTAAAAATTTATTATATTATTATTTCTTAAATTAAAATGCATATAATATAGATTATTTAATTTATGATAAAAAAATTGTATTTAAAAGGAGTTAGATTTTAAAAGATAATCTTTTTTATAAATTTTTTTAATTTACTCTAATTAAAAATAAAAAAATCTTTTTATAAGTGTGAGTTGCGTGATAGATGACGTGACATGCACACTTGTGTGTTGCCACATGACATCGTGTAAGCATGCCACATAGCATACATGTGACGCACACGAGGCACATGTTTAGAGAGAAATATTAGTGTTAAACACCCTTAAATGGGCTGATATTAATGAAGAAGACCGCTAGCCTATTTATACATCCATAAGTCTCTTTTTTTCAATGTAGGACTATTTCTATTTTATTTTTATCGCAAATTATATGATGCAATAAGGAGCATACGATCTTGCAATTTAATCGTGACCCTCCATTTTCACTTAAATGGAGGGCACACGTGGTAGTCCCTTAGTGGGCATCGATTTGTCTTATTATTGGATGAATCTGAGCCATTGATATGAGGAGTTATAATGGACAAGATTTAAAGTACCTCTACATGATCTAAAGCGTTGGATCACGGTTGGACGGACGTGATTCGACGACGCTCCCTCGTCATGTGGTGATTTGGCAAAATATTGGTGTTCCATCTTTGATCTGATGGTTGCGACTTCAAGGTGTAGATTCGTATCTGAGCTGTTGATTGAAGATCGAGCATCAAAACCAATAGCCATGCCTAATTTTTCTCTATTTATACTCTCTCTCTTCAATGAAAAATATATTCTAGGATGTTTCGATTAATAAAACTAGTTGGACATCTCAATTCTTGAATCTCGTACTTCGATTGCGTACTTCAATTGTGTTCTCTCTCTTCAAGAGGTTGCTTGAAATCAATATTTCGTCAAAAGAATAAGAGAATTCATTGCTTGAACTCCAAAGATCTATTTTCAAAATTGAGGAATGAAAAGCCTTGATCTGATGATTAATTGGGTCATTTCAAGCACGATTTGGGGTTAGATTGCATGTTTTCCTCCTAATCTTTCATCATTTAACATTCGATTTTAATTTTAATGCATAGATTAGGTTAATTTATATAAAATTTAAAATTTTCACTCTCTTTTTGCACAATTTTATTTGCCTTCACTCTTTGATTTCTTTGTGGATAAATGTCCAAATCGAGTGATTTTTTATTATGTGGATAGATCGTGAGTCTTCTTTCGAAAAAAATATAATTTTCCCTAATTTCTCATTATAATTCGTTTTCCAATTTGATTGAATTTATAAACCTTTTAATAAATTATCCTAATTTTTTGTGGATTCAACCCTTACTCAACACTATTCTAATTAAATCCTAAATAAATATTAAATTAAGTGATTTTAGTATTTATTTTGATGCATGGACATATGTTTTTTTATGAACGCATGAACGTGATTCATCACTTACCCCAAGTCATTTATGAGTCTTGTCCATATGAAGGATTATATGTTCATGGTAAGTGATGATGAGAAGGTTCTATATTGAAATTCTTAAACACTCTATATCTCTTAGGGCACGTGGTGTAGATTGGCACCCAACGAGTTGACAACTAGACCTATAAATTAGGTTAATTCAATTAATTAATTTATATACTGATTTAGAAAATTGATAAGGTTGACCGATAAGGTGTTATTAGATTTACATAGCTATTAAATAGAGATATAAATGAACTTAGAAATTCACACGTAGCAGATCTATGGATGTTGGTGGATGTAGATATAACTATAAAGGTATTTATGAAAAATTAAACACGGAATGTTTGTAAATAAGGGGAGAGCAATCAGAACTTAAGGTGCCCTTGAAAACCTTGTATAAGTTCTCTCATTTCTTCTCTTTCTCTATTGGTGAAGAGTGTTGAAGCGGAGATCTAACTGTCCGATAATCACATGGATACCGCTAGAGGCTAGCATTTGAACAACTTTAAGAACTCATTTAATGAACCCTATAAGTATAGATTCTAATTTATAATAGATGATAGGATTCATTGGTTCATAGCGCCTTGGTTTTTTAAATGTTTGATTTAGTAGCATATTTGATCAAGTGACGATGAAGAGTCATGATTGGGCTATGTCATAGAAAAGATTTAAATGATAGAAATAATTGAGGCCATTGGCAGATGGACACTTCTAGATTACCATTTCATCATTAAGAGTCCATTGGATCCATGATTCATGAACATTATAACTATTGAGATCAGTGAATCCTTCCACAATATTAAAAGAATTGTGCTATGATATTTTTTAGCTTAAACCCTTCAATTTAGTGAAAATGTGAGTCTTGGATTACATTCATAAACTTTGATCTAGCACTCTCTATGTTGCCAAGTCATTCGCAAAATGAATTTTTACGTAACTACTCTCTCTATATAGTTTAATGAATTTTTAAAATATACATAAATTCTCATATTTGAAAAATAACACCATTAATCCTCTCTCTTTATGTCACCACAGAAGTATCACCTAGAGCAGCATAAGTATATCTGCTATATTCTTTGAAACAACTATCCTTACAAAATTGATACCTTTTTTTAGCTCTCTATTCACTCAAATTTCGTTAATTACATCATGAATTCAATTATTTATTATTTCATTTAAATAGTAACTAAAATTGTAAATAACGGTTAATGTTATGAAATATTTGACCATAAATGGTCAAATGCATAAATTCACCCAAAGAAACACTAAATGACATGATATTTTTTTACTTAAAATAAATGACATGTGACGTGTCATTTTTGTGCGTCGTTAAAACACAAATACGATGGTCAAACAAAATTTATAAAACCGAACTCACAAAAACAAGATATAATAATCAAGTACTGGGTAAGTATCGGGTCGATCCATGATAACATGCTATATTTACATCATAAAACATGATTTTTCATGCATATTAAAGCTTAAATGATTTCATTTACATGCATGTTATCATATTTATATGTATTTTTCTATTATTCTCTTAAAAAGTCATTATAATCTCAAAATACTTTAATTTAGGGTTAATTTTTATAAATTAGAGTTTCATAATTTGATAACCCATATTTTTTGAGATTATAACTGTTTTTAAAGATAAAATAATGAGAGAAACAACTTTTATAAACATTCATTTTATTTTCTAAAGATTAAAATCTTAATAAATGAATGTATTTTTGAAATAATAATTTTAACTCTTATTGTTTAATTAATTTGACCTTTTAGAATAATAGATAATTAAATTTTGGATCAAATGAAAGAAATTTGGATTAATTTGGAGTTGTATTTTAAAAGATATGATTTTTACAAATTTTAGGGATTTTTCTGGATTTTTCTAATTATATTTTCTATTTAAAAACCGTTTTTAAAATTAAATAAAAAAATAATAATAATAAAAAAAACCGCAAAAATGGCGCGGGACCCGCGTGGATGCGACGTGGCACGCAAGGCCACGTGGCAGCGCCACGCGGACCCGCGCAGTGCCTACGTGGCGCTTATATATCTTATATATTATTAATTTATATACTATAAAAGGGGTCTTTGTCCTCCCCATATAGGGGAGGGTCATACACGTATAAACGGTCGGGTATTATATACCCGACAGTTCCTCTAATTAAAGTCCGTGTGGGACTAATTTTTTAACGTGCTTACCTTGCAGGCGACGTGGCGCGACGACAGGCGTCGGATCGACGGCACGCGTTGATCTCACGCGTCGATCGCGTGAGCTCGGACCATTGATCGCGATCAAGAACACGTGCTTAATTAGAGATATTATAATGGCTGTGATTGATGCGACGTGGCCGCATCAGATGGCGCGATCGCGTGGAGCGCGGACCACGGGAGATTGATCAAGACACGTGCTGAAATTCAAGGCGTTATAACGGTCGTGATGCGATCTGGCGGGGCGCATCCAGACCGTCCGATCGCGATCCAAGGGGCGAAAGTGGAGCGTTTTTATAACGCACATCGAACGATAAATCTGGGCCCTCCATCCGCGATCCAACGATCGTGACATTTTCCGAAAACGGTCCATCATGGACCCTTATCATAACCGTCGATCGTTTCGATCGGACGGTTACGATTTTTCGCCCTATAAAAGGGCATGTTCTTCGACGTTCTTATGCATCCGAGAAGAGTTCAATCCAATTGACTGTCAAGACACCCCTCTATCTCGTTTCTCTTGATCTCAATGTGTTCTCCTTTCAATTCCGCACCTCCGGAGCTCTTGAAATCAAGATTTGATCAGGTAATTTGGTAGAAATCGCAGCTTGAACCCGTCGCGGCGTTTTCCGGTATTTTCGTCGATTAATCGGATTAATTGAGCTAATCCGATCGCCAATCACGGTTAGTGGAAGCGGTTTTCACCAAGAATTAGTTTAATAAGGTTTGATTTCAATTTAGATTAACATTTAGAGTTTAATTTTGATGAATTTCAGCTAAAATCACGATTTTAATATCCGAAAATTTCTCTCCACTTCAAATCTTGATTTCTCTGCGAAATCAAATCCAAATTGGACGATTTTTGATTCCGTGGAATCGATTTGAAGTCTACTTTCATAAAATACCATTTTCCCCAATTTCTTCCATCGATTTCTCGTCCGATTTGATCAAATTTGAAGATTACATCGAAAAATTGCTTAATTCCCTGTGGATTCGACCCATATTTACCATTATACCCTTGAATTCGTGATTAATTCTCAAAATTGGTAAGTTTGGAATTATTTTTGACACGATACCGCTTGAAATTGACGACCTCGCGGTTTCATCTCGTCAATCCACAGAGAGCAGGGTTGACTTTAATCGCAGAGTTGACTTGGTCAAACTTAGGTTTAAAAGAAGTTTAACATAAGAGAATATAAGATTTAAGATATGGAAATGATATGAATAAGGTAAATAAGAAGTTTTAAGATTTGAAATCTCAGATTTGACAGAGAAAAGTCAAAAGTCAAAGTCAAAGCGTTGACTTTGACCAGCAGTAGGTGTTCTGCAAAATCAGAGAATCAAACAGAGTCAGAAGATTACGAAACTTATATATTTGGAAACTAGAGAGAAAATGGAATTTATTGATATATATTTAGTAATTTTTGGCTAAGAAATGGATTTATTATGAATTATTGAAAATCAATGATCAGAAAATCCCCGAAATGAACACCTCAGAGGAAATCTTCAAATTGAATGCCCAAATGAAATCCAAATCTTGCAATTTATATGTCAATAGAAATCTAAGAACCAGAGGAATCCAACAAGACCAAAATTATCAAATTCTGATTTGTCAATAAAAAGTAATTGATCCCGAAAGTCAACGTTTGACTTCTGATGAAAGATGAACAGTCTGTGGTCAAACGTTAAATTGAAGGGCCAAATGAACTCGGAATTTGATGAATTTTCTATCCACGGAAAGCTGATGAAAAGAGGAATCCAATGAAACCAAAATCAAGTGATTTGAAATTATAGTCAGAGAGATATCGTATTTTCAAAATCAGTGACTTTTCAGACCAAAATTTGGGGAAAATGAAGAACACTATGAACTAATTTGCAAAATTAAACTTCTAAATCTAATAAAAACTCAAATTACCTCCTGATAATCGATCGAATCTCACTACTAACCTGATTGACGCAAGGATGGGGCTCCAATTCTCGTGGATTGAACCAAATTTGCTCGGATTCTTCCTCGTGGACGTTCGGAATTCAAGGGGAAAATTCGATGAAATCAAGGAGAAATTCGTGATCAATCCCGCTCCAATTGCTTCGCAATCAAGTCTAAACGCGGGGGGAACACGATGAACTAGAGATCTTTCTCGAAACTCGCTTAATTTCTTCACGAGTCGATCAAAAGTTAAAAAACAAAAGAAGAAGTACATGGGTTTTTTAAAGAAGAAATTGCCCCGAAGATCGTGGCCAATTGAAGACGATCGTGGAGGCGGTTTGATAGGTAGTGGGAGCGATTCCTTGGGGCGACGTTGCCGCTTCGAGATTGGCCACGAATTGGCCTTAATTTCGCCATGAATTCCGTTTCCTCCAGGCCACGCTTTTCGCCGGGATCGACCACGATCGTGGCCTGATCGTGCGTCGATTGGGCGTCGATCTCACTGCACATCCTTACGAAAATCACGTCTGGCCCTTGTGGAGTTGATTCCGCAGCAAATGCTCCACGATGGCGGCTCGATCGCGCCGCGATCGCGGTTCGATCGGACCGCGATCGTGGAGTTCTTCCACGTGTCCTCGCAACCGTCCGATGACGCCTCAAGTAAATGAATGGCTCCGATCGCCCGATCGCGTGGTCCCCGATTCCGACGAGCGTCCGCCGTCAGATGGGCGAAGATCGCGGTGATGATCGTGATCGTAATGCCCTCCGTTTGATGAAGATCCAGCGCTCCAGAATCGTCCACGTGGCGCAAGGTAAGCCTTCGATCTTAATCCACTTACTCTTTTTTTAAAGCACGTGTTTTGATGACGATCGCGTGGACTCCGGTCCACGCGATCCACGCTCTGCGATCAGCGCCGGCTGGATCCGACGCCCGCCGTGCCGCCACGTCACCTGCAAGGTAAGAACCGTGTGGGAACATAGTCCCACACGGAAGAAATAAACGAGACGATGCACGCGGTTAAATAGGGGAGAAGACTCCCCTCTTAACTGTCCTAACATATCCTCTCTACTCCGCGACACGTGGCGCCCCACACGGGCGCCCACGTGTACCTGTGTGGTCATGTGGCCTCCCTGCCACTTGGCGCGCCTCTTGCGTGGGCCACACGCGTCCTGCCACGTGGCCTCAGCGCCACGTCGTAACGGCGCGGTGGACCCGCGCGCCACGTGGGTCCGCTCGCCACGTCAGCCCCGCCTGGGCCCGCTCGCCACGTCAGCCGCAGGTAATTTCTCCCCCTTTTTTCGCGATTTTCTAACTAGAAAATACTTAAAAATTCAATTAAAAGTCAAATAAAAAATCAGAAAAATCCTATAAAACTTTAGAAATTCATATTTCTCAAAATACAACTCCTTTTTAATCCAAATTTTCTCCATTGGATCACAAATTCTTTTCTTTTTAATATCATGTCATTTAAAATATGTTTTCAAGAAGGAAATAAGGATGAATTAAAATTTCATTAAATAAGTTCTAATTAAACATTCTAAATCATAAATTCATCCTAAAATCATCCTTCCAAACATTTACTAAAGTCAAAACTCATTTAATAACTGACATTAACTTCTATTAATCTAAAAAAAAGATTAATCATCTATTAAACAGGAATTTATCCCTAATTTATGCATAAATATCAACTTTAGTGAAATGACATGCCAGTGGAGAAAATTCCTAAAAAGTATGATAACATGCATCATATTCGCATAAAATAAGCATGAATATGAGTTAATTAGGATAAGAATTCAGGTTATAAATGCATATTATCAACATGATATTTGTCAAAATGGATTAAAAATATGATAGCATGAACAAGAATAATACAAAGTATGCATTTAAAAAAATTACTAAATATTCAGTTTCATGTATAAAAATGTATGTCATCACATGTCCCATTGTGGGAAAAAGGCACAACTAATCTCATAACATCCCTGCCATTTAATGGTGTCTTTTGTGTTTTTACTTTTCCTATTAATCTCTTGCACATTAGCGTCATTACTAGTGCCACATTCTTCTATGTTATCTTCTTTCCCTTTCATTAAATATTTTTGGATATAAGTACCAAAAAGAGTATTGATATAGGGCATGAGAGTGGAAAGAACATTTACAAGGTTATCTAGATTGTTTGCCTACTCAACTTGCCTCATCAATCAACCTATCAAATTCTTCCCTCCTTTGGCATCGACATCTTGGAAGTCTTGATACCTCGAAGATGCTTAAAGCCATTTTCTGGGCTTCTATTTCCCTTTTTGAGTTTGAGTCATGTCAACTAAGTAGGCACCACAGTGCGACTAAATGACATCATGATTTTTTTTTCCAAGGCATAAATATTTTAAGTTAGTTCATTTTTTTTATTGCGGGGGACCTTCTCTTTCTACCTCTATTCTTTGAAGTTCTATAAAATTATCTTTTATGATTATTCTCGTGTCTCTAAGGTTTATCTTCTTAGGGACCACACCATTGTTCTCATCTCTATTCATCAGGTCTTTCAAGAAATATTCACTCAATATCTTTCTCTTCTCTCTCTTCTCTACAGCCCACTACAAGGCTTTTTTGTGTAACACTTGCAATGCTCTAGTGATTCATATTTCTCATATCATCTTTCCATATCGCATCATAGAAACCTTCCTAGTGTTTCTAAAATCTTCCATCCATGGGGATGGAAGTTTCCCATCTACTGGCATACATTCTCTAGACACCATGTTAATTTTTTATCCACGTATCTTCAGTTACTATCTTTGTAAGTGCTATAGTGGACAGCAATAGCCACAAAATGGCAGTCCCCGGTGTCTAGCCTCTTCACCACCATCATGCTTCCATCCTTGGAGACACCCACCTCCTTTTCTTTAGCAGAGATTCAAAAATTAGATTACCTCGTTGTCTTATCACCATTATCTTGTCACTGGAGCTACCATTCATTTTGGTGAGCCCTCATCCTTTACACTTCACTCAAGCCATTTTCACTCAAGCTATGATGTACCTCTTCAACCAACCCGAGCACCGCGACTATATTTGCCTACTTGGGTGGGAGCATTATTATCGGCAGTGATCCCTTGTCATCAACGTCTGACTAAAGCCACCATCATTGACTTTTCCATGCTTCTATCATTATGTCTTTATTGTGCAGAGACTTTGAGTGAGAGCACCCAATGCACGGAATACGAATTTTTTGTAGTGTTTCACAAAGGGTACATGTTGCATGTAGTAGAATCTACCAATTTCACTTCCTCATATAGATTCTCACATGTGAGCACAAGTAGGAATATCCATGTCAATTGAAAGCAACCCTTACATGTAACTATTGATAATTGCATTCATGCATTAAAAGACTATACTTAGGAATTAATTACTTGTTAGATGCTATAGATATTTATCTCTCAATAGATAACAATGGAAGAAACATGATTTTTATGGTCATGGCTATGGCTTCTTATGAGATGATGTGGATTCGATCAAATTTGCTTATTCTACTAAGTTCCTACTTTGAAGTCAGTTTGTTCATGTGATTCCACAAGAAATGGAAAAAAAAATGAGCCCATTTGATTATGCCGAATAAGAGGTTATATAAAAAGGACTACTAAGAAAAATAAAGAACACAAACACATGCATACCTTGACATTTCTTAGAAAAAAAAGTCAACTTGATTGACAATTGGCATGTATATGGAGGAGATGCTCACTTCAGCAAACACTTGCACTTGCCATGTTATCTAGGCACCCCTTCCACCCATTGAGAGAGAGGTGAAATTCCTTCCTCTCGATCTTGTTTAATGATTAATTGATGAATTAATTTATGATGCACTTGCATCCAAACAAGGTTAGCTATTCATGGCGTACTCGGGTCAATAATTGCAGCAGAACCTCTCACACGAGTGTTCCTGATCTCAGATGAACAGTTGGATTTGAGGACTGAGCTTCAAACGCCAATGGAAGTTTGTCATTATGCAAGATCACCGATAGATCTCAGACCCATCAAAGTAATCTGGAGGAATGCGTGAATACTTGTGAATCCCATGTGGCATGGTTGATGATTTGAAGCTATCATATGACGAAAAACTGGGCATAATTATCACCCGTGTTCTGTAAATTTCGACACGAAAAAGAATATTGAGACAGATCAGCGCCGGACAAAGGAGAATCCGGAGAGGAACACCATTTTTTTTTTATCAGATGCTGCGGTATGCACGAACTGGGTACTAACACACTGAGAAAAACGAATCATGAAAAGGGAATTTGAAGACCCCTCTCTCTCTCTCTCTCTGTAATCTCAGAGAATTAGTCCTGATCTCGCTTCCCTGATCATTATAATCATTCGTTGGAGCTGCGTCGGAGCAGAAAAGTTTCTGAGATCGTCTACATATATGCCTTTCATAATTTCTAACATTTCAAGACTGGGAAAAGTAGTTCAATGGTTTTAATTAGCGGCCATTGGAGGGATCAGAGAGAGCTTTTCATTGCAACTCCTTGTCATATTCAATTTTTCACGCTGTTTTCCCTCTTGCATGCCACTAGGATTCTGTCTGCGTTCATCCTCCGGGTTCCACGAACTCTCCATGGGTCCGGGTCTTTCGGCGATTTGTCCATTTTCATCAATTTTCCTTCGGGGAAACTCATTTAAGAAACTTGAAAAGTAACGGCAGATGAATGGACGACTTGGAAAAACTTAATGGATCTTTAATGTCCATGTCAATATCGTCCAAACCCTCTCCCCTATGGAACCCTAGGTGATAAGAAGAAAAGAAAGCTCTGCCTGTTTGACAACGAGCAACCAGTGCTCAGTCGAGAGCCAAGCAGAAAATATCACTTGCGCAGATCCCTGGGATGCAGCGGTAATAACGCTGCCATGAAGCCGACCAATCAGGTCAACGTCAGACAGATATAAACACGGACAAGACGAGGATGAAAAAGTCAAACGCATAATAGAAAGTCGAACAATAGAATTTTAACCAATAAGATGGGAAGAATCTTAAATTAAATGTGCCGCTACTCGAAGCCATCCGGCGTCTGGGGTGTCTCTTGGCCCTTAGATGACGACTGCTTCTTGCTACCTTTCTTGCTCTTGCTCTTCTTTGCCTTCGTTCGGCGTTTCTTCTCGTTGGAGTCAACCCAGGTATAGTGCGGGGGGATCAGGAATGGATCCACGTCATTCTTCCACCCTTGATCTCCCCCATCGTCAGTGGAGGCTCCTCCACGCGGCCCTCTCACCCACGAGTACCAAGAGCTGGAGGACTCCGATTCCTTTTCCTTACCATTGACCCCGGCGAAGTCGCTGGGGCTCGAAGGCGGCGTTGCAAATTCATTCTCTGAGTGTAATTCCTCGAACTTGGTGAATGTCACCATCACCCGAATTGTCGGAACGATCGGAATAGCCACCTACAAAGATTGTACGGAGTCAGAATTCGAACGCAGAAAAAAAAGAAAGACCAACAGACAGTCTGGAGCCGAACGTATTATGCTTTTACCTTGACAGGGAATGTGCCTTGGGGTAACTTGGTAGTGAGAAGCTCCCTCAATCTCCTCACGGCCTTGACCTTGTTAGCAAGCACATCAAGCAAGGGCAAGAGCTCATCCGTCTGGAGAGGGAAGTCAGGAGTTAACCATAGAACTGGTCTCAGCCCCTTTTTGTACTCGCTCCCATTCTTCCCTGACTCGCTCGTGATTCCATTCTTTTTCTTCTTCTTCTCTGGCGTTTCGGAGACCTTCTTCTTCTCTGTCGCCAGAACTTCCATATCTTCTCCTTTACTCTTGGAATTCTTCTTCGTGCTCCACCCGAACCAGCCAGCCTTCTTTTCCTTAGGTTCAAAACTCTCTATTTCCTCGTCCTCGTTGAGCCCGTCGGAATTCCCCATGTTGAGAGCCGAATCAAGCTGGATCTTCTCCTCTGCGGTCAAGATATCATCCAGCCCGTCAGAAACAGACACACCATTGACCGCTTTCTCATCGTTGTCCAGAGCAAAGAGCTCTTCATCTGTCATTGCTCCAGGAACTCGCCTCGATTTGACGCTGACCATAACATGGTGCATCTCGTAGACCTTGGACTTCCACTGTCCGACAGATTCCGTGCGCTCCTGCCGCCGCCAGTTGAGATGGGGGACTAGCTCTGCCTGCGTAACATCAATCCCAGGGCGATACATGTTTGTCTGCGCCATCATGGAGACTTCGTGGGCAACTTCGGCTTCTGTCGGACGAGCTCCAGCTCCTTCCAGAGCATTGGTGATCTCCATGTCCTTGTGGGCAAGCACAATTAGAGAGCCGGGAGAGAGAGAAGGACTCCCGTTTTCCGAAGGCATTCCTTCGCCAAGGAAAATGAAAGTCTGGTCCGACCTCTGGATGCGGAACCCATCGAAACCAGCGAGCGTCATGTCAGCACGGAGGTTCGGGCCTCGCTTCCAAATACGGTAGGTGTCAGATGGCGCAATACGGCTAATGAAGGGGATGACGGAGCTCTCAAAGTGGAAGGAGATCTCCATGTAGAAGTCGCGGATGCGCGAGATGGTGGAGACAATGCGAGGGAGGCGGCGGCACCACTTGGCCCAGGCGAGAGGCTGGTAGTGTCTGGCAATTATCATGGCGATAGAGTCCTCGCGGGTGCAGACGGCTTCCTGGAGAGCAGACCATCCTTGTTCGTTCTGCAGCGACCAGTCAGCGCCGGCGGCCATAAGGATCTCGGCGGAAATAGGGTCTCGAAGTCGGACGGCGAGGTGGAGGGGAGTCTCTCGATTGGGAACGTCGCGGCAATCAATGGATGCAGAGACAAAGTCGGCTGTGAGCTCCGCGGCAATGGATTCCTCCTCTGTGTTGACTTCTCCGGCCGTGGGAAGGCGAGGGAGGGCGGCAACTAGCCGACGGAGTGCGGCATGATCCTTGCAAGCCACAGCCAGATGCACGGGGCTGTGACTGTACTTCGAGATATCTAGACTGCACTTTGCGATATCCTCCATGATGAGATGACTCTAGACTCTAGAGATCGACCTCTCGTCTCCTGCTCGGTCAGAAAATGGAGTCTCGCATGAGAGTTTAGGGAATAGAAAAAACCGCAAAAGGCTGTTCCACCTAATGGATTCTGGGTTCAAGAGCTTTCGGCAGCATTATTGGGGAGATCCAAAAATCTGCGGAGATCCTGACAGACGAAGTTTAAGCAATCCCAATCTGTAGCGGCGCCAAATAAACGGAAGAGGGCATCAGGCTGCAAAGACGAGATCGGCGCTCGTCAAATCCTCCCCCACAGAAATCGCGTAATAAATCTTCGAAAAGAGGAAACCCTAATATGCGCCACCAAAACCCTAACTCACCTTCGTGGCAGCCCAGATCTGAACAGAAAATCAGAAATGCTTCCACCACGCGAACTAGATGACTAGATCTCCTCCTGTGGAATAATCGAAAATAACTCGCCACCGTTGCCCCGGAAGATCCGCCAGAAGCCGCTTTCCCTGTTTTCAACTCTCATAACTGGTTATTCCGTTTTGACGCCCTATTCTAGCACGGACTGCAGCTTTCCGCAGTAAATTGCAGCGATCGAGCGGATTCTCCAACTCTCTGAGACTAGCTGCCTTGACAGAAAGGACTATCCACCTCACCTCGGCTCCTCCATTAATGCCAACCCCAAGCGAACGCCGTCGAACGGCCAGGCTCTCTTCCTCTTCCCTCCGTCCCCATCCTGGAGGAGAGATAGAGAGAGAAATTCAAGCAAGTCAAATGCCCCGAGGTTTCCGCGAATTTGCGTAGGCTGGGGCATCCTTTTCCATGGGTCCTGTCCGGTGGGCCCCAGACGGCTGTCGTCTTGAATAGTCAACGGCGGCGCCGGAGATTACAGCTGAAGAAGCATAGTTAATAAGCACGGTTAACTGAGGGAGAAGATTGTGTCCAATTTACTTGTGCGTAATGGGCCCATTTGTCCAAACCAAAAGATGTGCCAAGCCTAGCCCAATTAACCAAATGGGTAAGGCGAGATAATAGGCTGTCGCCGAATATCTGCAGATGAATAATAGGGTAGTTAGGGCCCTTCTGTCCTCATCGACCGTCCAAATTCAAGAAAAGGAAGATCCGAGGGCGCTCGATTTTTCTGCAGCCCGCTCGTCATTCGCTGAAAATTTGAGGATGGGGCCCGCCGGAGACCAGAGTCAAGACTGCGGATTAAACTGGGAATTAAAATTTCCAGACTTTTTTGCAAGAATGGAAAATGGTGGGTTTACGCGTATTCTTGGTCAAACTTATGTGCTCCTCTCTCATCAATTTAAATTGACTAGGTTATCTATTTAATTATTAAACAGATAAGGGTGGACCGTTGACTGATTTTAACCGAGCCGCGCTTGGAGAAACCCTTGAGGCCTCGGGTTCGGGCCTTTACTATGACCCGCTCTCAAAGCCCGTGTTCTCAGGTCCGAAAGCCCGGCCGGGCTCGGCCCGCTGATACGGCTCAAGGTATGCAATTCTTGTGTACAGAAGACCAACTTAGGGGCCCTCTCTCTCTTTCTCTAGACCTGCTCCGTCGTCTCAACTGTCCAACCCTTAAATACTCGCCCTTTCGCTTCTTGGGGGGCAGCGTCCATTCTCTGACTCTCTCCCCAAGCTTCTCCAATTCCTCCAGTTAGACGATCGGATTTTGTTTTTTGAATCATCTCCCTATCCTTTCGAGGCGGGATCGGCGAAATTGTTGGTGGATCTGGAAAAGGAGCGGCATCACGGTAAATCTGTATCCAAGAAAGTACTTTTTTCAGTGGATCTTTGGTTTTCGCTGTGATTGATTCCATTGGTTTTCAACGTTAACTTAGAAAAAAAATCGCATTCCTTGCCCAAAGTGGTTTGGAATTATTTTCTAATATTATCGTGATCGGAACCTTACCCTTAATCTGATTAGACTTTTAATGTTTCAAATGTTAAGGATTACTCTCGAGCATCTGACAATGAACACTCTCGAACGTGCTGCAAATCTAGCTCTTGCGGGTAATTTCTGGATTTCCTATGTCACATATTTGAATTGTTTTCTAAAAAATTATTTAATTCACCAGCTTGTAAAATAAATTAATACTTTGTCTGTCTGATAACGTTTCAAAAAGCATTTTCTAAATCTATATGGATATAAAGTATTTCTGATTTCCTGATGCATCATGTTTTTCAGGTCTAGTTTTAGCTCCTCTGATTGTGAATGTGGAACCCAACGTAAACGTAATATTCACGGCGTGTCTGACTGTTTACGTCGGATGCTACCGCTCTGTGAAGCCAACACTTCCTACTGTTAGTAGAGCTTTTATATTTGGACTTAATTTCATCATAGGTCATAGTTCCATTAACTTTCAGTGAACATTCATTCAGGAGACGATGTCCAAGGAACACGCAATGCGCTTTCCTTTGGTTGGAAGCGCGATGCTGTTATCCCTGTTCTTCCTCTTCAAGTTCTTTTCAAAAGACTTGGTCAATGCAGTTCTTACGTGCTACTTCTTTGTTCTTGGGATCTTAGCCCTATCGTGAGTATAAACTACCGTGCCTTGTTCTTTGTACAAAAATTTTGTGCGAAATATTTGAATCATCGTATACTTTTCAGGGCAACATTGTTACCTGCTGCTAAGCGATTCCTTCCAATAAAGTGGGATGAGGACCAGATCGTTTTGTGCATGCCTTATTTTCCTTGTATGTGCAATTTTTTGGTTTTTAAATATCTCATCGGGGAACGCACTCACATTACATCCTTCTGATTTAATTTAGAATCATTTTCTCAAGCCACTGAGAGTAGAATCCTTTGGTTCAATATAGGCTACATCCTTTTCAAAATCACAAAAACTCTTCCAAAACCTGAAATCTGAACTTAATGGGAGCAAAGGTTATGCCATTCCTGAATCCCAGGTTATGCCTTTCAGCTGTGTCTGTAGAATTCACCAAAGCTCAGGTTATTGCATCAATTCCCGGGACTTTTTTCTGCATCTGGTACGTTTTGAAGAAGCATTGGTTGGCCAACAACATCTTGGGAATCGCTTTCTGCATTCAGGTGTTCTTTTCTAGTCCATTAACTGGAATATGTTGATTGCTGATAGTAGTAGATTGTTGTTCATCATCATCGTTTATATTACATCTCTGATTAATTCTGTACGTTTGACCTATTCGACTCACAGGGAATAGAAATGCTGTCATTGGGTTCATTTAAGATTGGTGGCATCCTCTTGGTCAGCTAAACTCTCCTTCCCGTGTTTTATTGGAATTTATGCTTACGCCCTTGAATGTACTGATCAACCAGCGTAAATGCAGGTTGGACTTTTCTTCTATGATATCTTCTGGGTGTTTTTCACTCCAGTGATGGTCAGCGTTGCAAAATCTTTTGATGCCCCTATCAAGGTCATCACTCTTACTGTTTTATTTTTTGGATTCGAAGTACCCATATTTGATTTATTTTAGACTTAATGTTTATCCACTTCTGTACAGCTCTTGTTTCCAACTTCGGATGCTGCTCGCCCATTCTCCATGCTCGGTCTCGGAGATATTGTCATACCTGGTGTGTTCGATTACAAACTTCTTTATGTGTGATGCAAAATTAAGACTATCATGGAACATGATGTGTTTCTTTTATGCATGTTTAGGTATTTTTGTAGCATTGGCTCTCCGTTTCGATGTGTCCAGAGGGAGGAATGTCATTTACTTCGGGAGTGCTTTTCTTGGGTATACGGCGGGTCTGGTCCTCACGATCGTCGTGATGAATTGGTTTCAAGCGGCACAGGTATACAAATTCTTTATACGGCGGGTTGATATGCACAAATATTGATTTTGTTGTTGTTATTTGAATGGAATCATTTATCCTGCAGCCTGCCCTTTTGTACATTGTGCCTGGTGTCATTGGATTTGTGGCCATTCACTGCCTCTGGAGAGGGGAAGTGAAACCGGTATGTCTTCTTTTGTTCATTTATCTGATGGTGGTAGCAGTGCTGCTGCTGATGATGATGAATATGTTTGTAGTTGCTCGAGTACGATGAGTCAACAATGGAAGAATTGGCGGAGGGCAGCGAGCAACAGGAAGGAGGGAAGCAGGGCGATAAGAAATTGAATTGACAACCTCGCATTCTTTCGCTCTAATTTATGAAGATTAGACAAACATCATAATACGTATAAGATTTTTGTTTTCCCATCATTATTGAATAGGATAATCACATGAGATTTTTAACTTTTGCTGAATTGAGAGAGCTGAGCATCAGTTTTTTCTCTCTTTATCTCATTTACTCATTTGGATTTTTCACAGTCAAAATGTAGGAGTGCCGAGCTTTTGGCTTTGTGCCCGAGAGTACCTGTGATTTCAGAAGGGCAGGGTTACGTTAGAGAACTTCGCATGGAGATGGTATGGTAACCAGGCGCACATCGGAGAATGAAGTTCGTTGATGGATTCATTTCCGTCACTTCATCCTGCTCTTTACTCTAACAAATCTCTCTCTCTCTCTCTCTCTCGCTCGCTCGCTACCTCTCTCTCCATCTCCTTTTCTCCTCTCAGCTCCCGTAGCTTTTTTCTCCATTCTTTTGGGCCAAGAATGATCGAATCATCCGGATATGCTATAATGGCCTAAAAAAATCCGTCGCCTTCCTGGCTGAGGAGATGGAGGGGAGACGTTGTCAGGAGACACGCTGCGGTTATGTGTACGAAGGAAATGGCTTGCGGCGAGAAAATGCCGAAGGAGGCAGCACGAAAAGTGCAGTTTGTAGAGATGCAGCTGCATCCCGATGATGCAATGCAGCAGTGCTCCATGTTAATCCGGAGAAAGGAATGATGACTCTTCTGAGCTCTCGATTTACCCTCTCCTGAGATGATTGAATGCGTCTTCCTCGGATCTCGATAGATTTCCATCAAGAGCAACACCTAGAGGGTATAGATCTTTCAACGAGAGATCTAATAAGACAAATTAAACCACCGAAGGAGATCAGGATAATTCGAGATCTCTGAAGATTCATCATTCATTTCTCCTCATTGACAGTGCTCACACTGGCCAGAACGTTCTTTTAGATCACTCCTGGCTCCATAGATCAGAAATGGACATTGATCAGTCCGGGATTGTGCAAATCAATTAGTCACAATTTGGAGGGAATTGGACTGTTTTAGGCGACCAACTCAAGATTCATGGGGGTGAGAATAAACTCAAAAAGGAGTGAATGTATTTGTTCCTACAAGGATTGAATCCAGCATTCGAGATTCTAAAAGCACAAATCTTCAAGAGTTGTTAAGGCTAGCAAAGAGAAGGCAATCGCATCAGCCATACGTGAAGAGAATCGATTAAATGCAATGAGTAAGCGAACTCAAGTAATTGAGAAAATATACAGCTCCTCATTTATCAGTCAAAATAGAGAACCAGCGAGGGAAAATTCTCAAGCCTTATGAGCTCATCAAAGCTCAAAATTCAAAGGAAAGAGCCGAAAACTAGAATTTATACAACGAAGAGCGACGGTTATACTGATCGATAAACATCACTAGTATAAAACCTTCAGAAATTAAAAGTTACGTCGCTACCCTGTTCAATTCATAGAATTACTCCCTAATACTCTATGAATATGGACTGCAGCGTCCTGCGCTCAAGAGACGGTGAGGTGATCTCGTGAAGGAGCGGAGATACGAGCTTGTCATGAAGAGAAGATGAAGACGGAGGAATGCCTTGAAGAAAGGAGGGATCCAGGAAGCCGTATCGAAGAGCAGGAGGCGAAGGAAGTCGCAAAGGGAGAGAGAAGTCGGGAGTCCATCGCGGGGAAGGAATGGAGTGATTCCTCGCATTGTAGTTTCTTCTTTAGGGATATAAGAGTAATATTTGCTCTATTAATGTTTCTGTTTTTACATTTAACCGTTATAACCGTAATCTAGATGCTCTTAAACCGTCTTCTAGATGTTCTGTGGGGTCTTCTTGAGAGGCCCAGTGAATAGGAATTTCATTCTCGTATTCACCTCGGCTGAAGCTCTGAGAAAGATTCTGATTCAATTATTGGTTCTCTGCATTCTTCTGTAAATGGTCTATGACAAAGTGACGAGGAGAATCGATAATGAAACCCTAGAAATGCACTGCTGCTTCGTGTGCGAAACCCTAGAATTGAGGTCTCTGCTCTAAGGTGTGTTTTCGTGTATGAATATAGATGTTTCCTGCTTCACTTTCAGGAATTATTGAATTATGGGAAGATATTCAAGGTTATTTATCAAATATATATCTGATTATATAAATACGTATACTCGGGGAGTTCATTTATATCATCTCCAAAATCTTCATCAGATTTTGATGCAATGCAGAGGCCCAGTGGCAGAGATGATGCAATGATTACAGGACTTTCTTGAAGAATTACTCGACGATGATGCAATGCAGAGGCCCAGTGGCAGTGATGTAGGGGCAAAATGCTCAGGAGAGGTGCGGTGATGTGGGACTGATCAAGAGCGAATGAGATAAATGCGGAGGAAAAGAGGCGGATGACAGTGGAGGGAACGTGAGGAAATTGTACAGCAGGGAATTCAAGAAAATCATTTTAAATGTAACTTGTTCTTTGGCGTTACCTTAACTAGAGGAGAGAATGGATAGAGGGGGAAGTTCATGAGCCTTCTAAAGCCCCTTTGGTCTATCCTATTTGCCTATAAATAGAGGCCTTGTCCTCCCAGAGAGGGCTTGAGAGAGTTTCTCAGAGATCAAGAAAGGATTCTGTAGGAGTGTTCTTCAAAGAGTCTAAAGGAGGATTTTCTTGGGGATAAGAAAGAGAGCTTGGAGAGCCATTGCAAGAGGACTTGTTCCTCAGAGGTTTGAGAGAGTTCTTTTTTGTACTTGCCTTCACATTTTCATGGTTATCACAATCCTGTGCCATATTTCTCTAACTCTTGTCCATTTCCAAATATACAAACTTGAGGTTCACTCTTCTCTGTTAGAGTGGGAGTTTCTATCCCAACACGGTGTCTTCCCAGATCAAATCAAAGGGCAACAAAACCCTGGCTCGAAATGCTTTTCCACAGATGAAAATAAACAAATCTCCATGTTGCATCTACCGATTGTGGATTTGATGAGGGAAAGAGATGGGAGAGGAGCAAAAGAGATAAGATATACAAAACTACGAGTTGCTCTTTTGGGCATAATATTTTTGATAACATTGCGACTACAGAAGTGCAGGAGAAAAAGATGCAACAGTGAACTTGTGAGTTCATGAAAGCCCCCACATCTGATCTTCGAGCATTACTCCTACTCATAAAAGTAAGCATAAACATATGAGCGGGTTTGATAATGGTCATCTGGTCATTAATCTAATGAGCCACCCGCCCACCCAATGTCACTCATTAAGTGATGTATCAAGAGAGAATTGATAATGAAGATGATGATGCCAATTCTGTCAATGCACAAGAAATGGATTCTTCGCAGATCAAAAGTTTTTAAGATTAATTTTCTTTTCATCCTGCTCCAACACAAGACATAATGTATGATGACCAGAACATACCACAAAATTCTCTACTCAGCCATCAAGAAACATCTTTCAGATGAGGACCGTTTCTTCCTGGTCACAGTCATCAGCCCTTGAGCATATCTCCAAGCAGATCACCATCATCGTCATCATCATTATTTGCTTCAGACGGTGGAGAGCTGATAGCACGTGCAGAGGGTCCCCCCTGAGATGCAGAGATGCCGCTGACTGCCGCCAACGCTTCTGCGGCTGCCTTATCCTTCTCCTTCTTTGCCTTTTGTAACACCTCTTCCTGCAGAGAGGTGAACGCAAAATAATTTCAATCAGTCATCAATAATCCCAATTTTCTACTTTTCAAAAAATTGTAGACACAACAACCCATTAATACACTTCAGCACGCATATAATATCCCACCTGAAATTCTTGAACGTGCTTCTGTTGCTCCGCCTGCCACTGACCAACAACGCTCAAGAACTCCCCCACGTTGGACACAATTCTCTCATTTATCGCCTCCGCAAGAGCCTTACCTAAGAAGAAGGCATCTAGAGCAGCTTTGCTATCCTTTTCACCTACAACTCAAATTCATAAACTACAGTTTAATTATTCGCACACAAACACTAGAAAATGTTAAGATAAAGCGCAGGAAAAGTGTATTCTCGAAGACTAACCACGTCTCGCCTGTGAGATTAGTAAAGGATACCTGAGTCTGTAGACGAAGAATTGTTTCCCCCGGAGCTACGGCACTGTGCGCGAATTGGGCGCCGGGAAGAAGAGATTTTCGAGTCAAAGCTCTGGATTCGGGAGTCGGAGCGGGAAAGAGAGATGGTGGGGGGCTGCAAGTGGATAACAGAACTCGTTGGAGGTTTCGTGGAGAAGGAGAAGACCATCTCCATTCGCTCCTGCACGTGGCACTTCCCCGTCTCCTCCAAAGAGCAATCTCAGCTGCCTGCTGTATACTGGCAAGAAGAAATTAACGGAGCGAAAAAAGAACGGACGATTCCTACGAGATACTCCGCAGTAAATCAGTGAAAGTGAAAATCGAGATTGGAGGAGAGAATCGTGGACAGCCGGAGTCCAACGGAGTGGCGAATTTGTAACTCGAGATGCCCCACCCGCAAAACCCCAAAGAGGCAAAAGAAAAATGCGGTGAGCGTGGATCGAACACGCGACCTTCAGATCTTCAGTCTGACGCTCTCCCAACTGAGCTATCCCCGCGGTATGGAGTTTAAATCGGTAAAAGCATAAAAACTATTTTACAGTTTTGGTACAAATTAAACTTTAATAATGTACAATTTTTTTATCATTATAACATTGAAATAGACCCACAATTTAATAAATATTTTGTGGCCTACAAGCCAATCACATTTCCATATCTAGTTTATATTTATTAAAAAAAATTATTCATTATTATTCTTGTGTGACGTTTATAATGAAGTCTATTAACATATGTAATGTCTAAATGAATTATGATGAGATCATAATATAATGATTACATATTTTTAAATATATGTTCTAAACATTCTTATTCGTATTTTGTCCATATGGTCTTGACAAGTATCAAATTCGGCGATCTCCGAAAGATTTTCTTCCATGAAATCTTGCAACCCAATCCTTAGATTTTCTTTTTCCAAAAAGACGTTTGAATGAATGCAAAGCGGGACCCACTTTCTGAACAGATAAATCGTCGTGAGTGAGATACAAGGTGATTCTTCTTGGCTGAGAAGACGGAAAGTGCGCCATGGACGGAGAGTCGGGCAGCGGGATGGCGATCATCCGGGGCAAGAGAGAGATGAGATTGTGGTCTCGGTGTCGGAGGGCGCAGGGAGGATGCCTGGCCCTGGTTCCCACCATGGGTTTCCTCCACCGAGGCCATCTCTCTCTCGTGGCGCTAGCGAAACAGCGAGCCACCTTCACGGTCGTCTCCGTCTACGTCAACCCTGGCCAGTTCGCTCCCACCGAGGATCTCGACTCCTATCCCTCCGATCTTCAAGGAGATCTCCGGAAACTCGCGGACGTCGGAGTGGACGCCGTCTTCTGCCCCTCCAATCTCTACGACTACGGTGACAAAGCGCATGGATCTGCCGGAGAAGGGAAACCCGCGTCTTGTCTCGAAGATAGGTCCGGAGGATCGTCGCACGAGACGTGGGTCAGAGCGGAGAGACTGGAGAAGGGACTCTGCGGAAGAAGCAGGCCCGTGTTTTTTCGAGGAGTCGCCACCGTCGTCGCCAAACTGTTCAACGTAGTGGAGCCTGACGTGGCAGTTTTCGGGAAGAAGGATTACCAGCAGTGGAGAATCATTTGCCGGATGGTGAGAGACAATGCTCCACTCAGACCCCTTTCCTTTCTTCTTTGATCAGACTGGACATTTCTTTCCTCTCCCCCGTTTTTTGAATTTCCATCCTTTTGATCGCGTTCGTTATATTTACTTCGATAACGAGCCCATTATTTATTATGTTAGATGGCTATATGTCAATTTTGATTTCAATCAGTTGACTCTGTGATCTTGCTGACGTCACGCATTGATCGTAGGTCCGGGATCTAGACTTTGCCGTGGATGTCATCGGCGCTGAAATTGTGCGTGAGACCGATGGCCTTGCCATGAGCTCCCGAAATGTCTTGCTCGGTCCCGTGGAGCGCCAACAGGTGCGTAAAATTCCGTTGACTTTTCTTTTAGTAGAGAGCATTGACTTCTGTAAAGTCTACGGTTATCAACTATCAACTATTTAGGATCTTCACAGTTTGATCTTGCTTGAAGTCTCATAGAGTGGGGGTTTCAAATTATTGATCCGAGAGATCTTTGAAGTTCTAAATTATCGTTTTTGGCCATCTGCTTAAACTCTGTAGTCCACGTGATCTTCGTTTTGCTGATAATATCTAGCTTTATTAATCAAGAATTCATTTTTCTGCCAATTCGTCAGTTGCCCAGAATGTGATCTCTCTCTCTCTGTAATACCGATGACTGCATTTCAGGCTTTGTCTATCAGTAAGTCCCTCTTAGAGGCAAAGATTCAGGCTGAGAAAGGGGAAGCCTGTTGTGAAGGCTTGAAGGCCTTTGTTGTCGAATCGATAACTCAGGCTGGTGGCCGTGTTGATTATGCAGAGGTAAATTCGTTCCCCCCTGTCCTGCCTTCAGTTTTCTTTTTTGCACGTCTTAAACAAAAATCTATCATTGACTTTCTCAGAAACAGGCTTATCTTTGTTTTCACACACACACACACACACACACTATGAGAGAGAGAGAGAGTTCATGGCATTCGTTCATTATGCAGATAGTTGACCAGGAGGATCTTGAATTGGTGGAGAAGATTAATAGCCCAGTGGTCTTCTGTGTGGCTGCCTGGTTTGGGAAGGTGAGGCTGATTGATAACATTGAAATCAACCTGCAAAAATGAAGAGTTTATCTTCCAAGGAATCGAAAATTGTCGTGAAGTAGTCGGGATACAACTCTTATTCTTTTACTTTTACATGTAAGTCACAACGAAAATGTATGTTATGTTCTTACTTTGGTACCGTTGCAATGACAATATTGTAGAGCCTATTTAAACACTTGATCATCTAATGAAAGCCACACTCAGAGTCCTATGTTCATCTTCATCCCTCTGTCTATCTCTCTCCCTCTCTTTCTTTCTCCCCTGTCTTTTTCACTGTCTCTCTCTGGCTCTCTCCCCCTCTCTCCGTCTCCCTCTCTCTCCCTCTCAGTCTCTTTCTTTCTCCCCTCTGTCTTTTTCACTGTCTCTCTCTGGCTCTCTCCCCCTCTCTTCGTCTCTCTCTCTCTCTCTCTTTCTCCATCTCCATCTCCAACTCTGTCTCTGTCTCCCTCTCTCTTCCTCTCTCTGTCTCTGTCTGTCTCTGTCTCTTTCTCTCTCCCTCCCCCCCAAGCCATTGGCCGTTGGATGTGAATCCATGATATGAATCATCAAGATACCTATAGAGGATCTCATGTGCTTGTGACAGAACATAGTCGGGGCTTTGAACGCGATCTCTTTCTCCCACGGCAGTGGTGACGAGTCTTTTTCGATTTCCAATTTTGATGACATCAGTGTGACATCATCCGAAGTCGGGGTAAGTGGCAGCGTTGGTGCGTACAGTACGATCGGCGAGGACGGAAAACATTCATGTCAGCACATACTGTAATTCATTAATGACGCCGGCAAATTTGGGCGGGTTTTATGGTTTGGGCATCAGAAAACGTTGACCTAAAGCTAAGGTTTCCTGTACCGACAACGAAGGGCCGACTGCAGGCGAACAATGCCATTACATGGACGTGATCCCCGCATCCGCAGGGTGACTGACCCAACTCCAAGGCTTTTTTCTTGTCAGAAATCGGGAATTTAAGCAATTTTCAAAGACATGTTGGAAAGACAAGAGCAGTAATAAGATGATAAGTAGGAGAGCAGACTCTCCTATTCTCTCGGCCTCAAGGTTTCTGGATTCCATACCTTTAATTTTTTGTCTTTCTCGTTTTCCCTCAATTGAAGTAAAGCATGTAGGGCTGATTTTCTTTGCATTTTATTCTAGTATGTTTTTGTTAAGATTTTTAATTTTCAATGGACTTTGAAAAGTGACCTACTTTGACTTTTTCTAAGTGAATTTATAGAATTTTAGGAGTAAGTATTTTATACTCTTGTTATTTCTAAAATTAAATGATATAGAACTACATATCATTTAATGTCTGATTTAATGGCGGAAAAATTTGATAAAAATAGAGCTGTATTTTCATAGATATGAATTTTTATAGTTTTTAGATATTTTAAAATGAATTCTAAAATTACTTTAAATTTATTTAAGCTTAAAATCTTTTTTAAAAAAGAGGCAAACAAAGAAAGAATTATAATGTTTGAAAAGTAAACCTTAAAAATACCAGATATTGAGACTTTAAGATAAATAACATAGAATTCATGAAATCTATTTTAAACTTGATAACATGAATCATAAATATATGAAAATGCGCATTTCAAATGTACTAATAATCATATAATTGTAAACATGTATTTTATGTTATCAAGTCCTTGAGTGATTTTCTAACCCCAGAATGAAGAACTCATTACAAAAAACTAAACAACTTGCACAATAATAAAAAAAAAACATTTTCAAATGTTAAACCATCATTCTAACAAGTAAAAACATAGAGTTTGTGTAGCTTCACTACAGGATGAGAAGCATAGTTACATTGAGTAAAACAAAGTTACCAAAAAGGGAGAGGTTGATGGAGAGATACACCGATTGATGGGTAGGGTGATAGATGATAAGAACATAAAATGTAGTTATAAGCACCCATTGATTACTCTTATTTAACTTTATTAATCTCTTGAATACACCATCTCCTCGACTATCTCATAACTTGATGTTGTAGACTATTACTGCATCAAAAAGAGTTTATTCTAAATGACTTTTATTTTTCTTATTTTTAGGAACTATACAAGAGAAAGAGTAGCAAGATCCTCCAAAATAGAAGGTTCAAAATGCATAACGGGCTGTCCAAAATAGGAGAATTAAAGTGGGAAAAAACTCTCTCTCGGGGCTCTCTTCTCCTTCCTCTTCTTTTTCAGCTTCTTCTTCCTCCTCTCTTAGGGTTAACAATTTTTCTAGCCGGGTGTTCTTCCCGTCGCAATGTAGTTATAGAATCAAAAATGGTAGTTTTGTTCTTCTCTAACTTCTTAATCGCTCTTCCTACGAACCCCTGATCGATTTCTCTTCCATGTCCTCCAGCTTCCCCGTAATCCCTCTCTGATCCCCTCTCTCTCCCTTCCGTTCTCTTTTGCCATCTAGAAACTCCTCTTTTTCTCTCTTTGATGTTCTCGCTCATGCTCTCCTCATCGTCTCCAGTTTCCGATTCATATCTCTCACTAAGTCTCTCTCCTTCTCAGTCTTGGTCACCGTCTCTTTCGCTACCCCTTCTCTCTTCGTCATTCTCTTCCAATTCTTCTCTTACTCGCTCTAGATCTCTCTCCTCTATTCCCAGTCATCGCCGCGCTAGTTAATTCTCTCACGATTTTCCTCTTAGTTCCTTTCTTAATTTCCCTCTCCCTCTTCCCCATCTTGCAATCTCCTCGCGCTCATCTGCTGTCTCTCTCTCTCTCTCTCTGCCGTTCTCTCTTCCTCCTACTCTTCCGATGCATCTCTCACCCTCTCTCGTTCCACCTCCTACATCATTTGTTTTCCTCTCCTAATCTATCGATCTCGCTCCATCTCTGGCGCCTCATCTTTTGCGGTCAGTATGAATTCCTCTATAAATTTATCTCTCAATCTCTCACTTTATATCCTTCTCCCTCCTCAGTTTCTCTCCCGCTCCTTTGCAATCACCGTCTCGCTCGCTACCTCTCCCCTCCGTATCAAATATTTTTTTCGCTTCTACTTCTTACTCTCTCACGATCTCGTCTTCTCTCTATCTCGTGTTCACTGTCTTCATCGCTCCTCTCTAAATCTCTCTCTCATTTTTGCCCTTTTCCCGTATATCCAGTATATTCACCTCCTTTGTCCTCCTTTTTCTCTTTCGCCTCACCCTCTTTCCCCATATTATGTTCGCTCTCTCCCTCATTTTATACTATCATTCCTGCTCCCTCTCTCTCTCGTAACCGCACGGATCTCTCTGAATGCATCTTGCGATCTCTCTAGGCATTGTCCACTCTCTCTAAGTCTTTCTCTCACCATCGCTCTTGCCTTCTCTCCCTCTTTCTTCCGATTTTTTTTCTTTTCGGTCCCTCTCTTGTTCAACCCCTCATTCTCTCACTCTCACTCTTCCGCTATTTCCTCTTTCTCTTTCAATTTCCCGATTCCCCTCTCTTCCGCCAGTGCTCTCGCTCTCGCGCCGTCTCTCTCTCCCTGTCTAGCTCGAGCCTCGCATTCTCTCTTCCGCCTCATTTTATAACTTCCTCTTCCTCTTCCTCTCTACTGTTGTATCACGATTTATTCTTCTCACCCTCTCCGCCTCTCCAATTCATCCCTCACCCGCTCTAAACCTCTCTCTATAATTATTAGTCACCGCGCTCCCTCCTTCGCTCTCTCTCTCCCTTGATTTTTTTGCTTGCAATCTTGCTTTCATTCTCCTAATCTTCCCTTGCGGTCAAGTTTTTCTTTCCGACATTCTTCTCTTTCCATCGGTTAAGCTTTTCTTTCCCTCATTCTAAATTTCTCTCTCTCTCTCTCTCTCTCTCTCTCTCTCTCTCTCTCTCTCTCTCTCGTCTGTTGACCGTACTTTCTTTTCCTATACTGTTCTTCTATTCTAAATTTACTTTTTTTTCGTTCCAGTTTTGATCTGTCTCTTAAATTCTCTCTTATTCGCACATTCTCTTTCTCCCAATTTATCTTATAATCTCCTTTCCCTCTCTTCAAAGATCTCTCTCATTCTCTCTAAATCTTTCCCTCAACACCTTCTTTTTATCTCTTTCCGACTCTCCATCTCTCTCTTCCTAAAAGCTTTTCCTCCCTTCCTCTCTCTCTTTAACTCACACTCTTTCCTTCTCTCCTTACGCTCCTCCTTCCCCATCTTTCCTCTAATTTCCCTTTCCCTACATTTTATTTTTTTATTACATCTCCTCACACATCATCCTTCCTAAATTTTATCGTAGTTTTAATACCTCTCTATTTTGCACACTCTCTAGTTTCTCTTCCAATTGATAGGTCCAAGTAATCTAGCTCATCCTCTCCTCTTGCCGCCTACATTGACATTCTCTTGCCCTAAAGTCCTTGTGGATCGACCTAGGAAACTTATACATCCCAATTACCCTAGTTGATTCATAGTTTCCTTGTTTATAAATGGTAAGTTTTTCAGGATAAGTTTCTAAATTAAACTTTCTGAATAATGGGGGATAGTTCCTTCTTCTACCGTTGAAATTGATAAGTTCTTGCCCTAATATCCATGTCGATCGACCTAGAGAACTATACAACCTACATAACTTGACTCCTTCATAGTTTCCTAGCTTATAAATAATAAGTTTTTCAGGCTTGAACACACGACGACTTTGAGCTTAACAATAGACAGAAGATAAAGGTGCAAAGACTAGGAGTGATAGAGGGAGAGATAGGATGACAGGTAGAGCAATAGTGACAAAATGAGAATAAGTGAGTTAGTAGTGTGCAGGGGAGGTAAAAATTCAAGAAGGGAGAGATAGATGACACTTAAGGTGCATCTCTCACTGAAAGTAGAAATAAAAGAAAAGGGGCACGTGCATGAGAGAGAGAGAGAGAGGTAATAACATATGGATCACATAGATTAGAAAATAAGGACAATGTGAGAGTTGTTTAAATATATAAGTGAGAGACATTGAGATAGAGTTGAATAGTAAGAGGGAAAAAATGTATAGATTGAGAAATCTATAAGAGGGGGGGGGGAGATAGAGAGAGAGAGAAACTGAGATAGAGAGAGAGAACAAGTTTACGAGAATCATAGAAAGCAATAGGCATAGAATGAGGAGAAGACACTAGAATGTGCTGATAAATATTTTATTGTGGCTATCCTGTAAATAAGAGGATGGATCTTAAAAAAGAGGTCAATAAGATTGTGGGTGCAGAATAGGTTGTTGAACACTCTGCTCTTAATAGTTAGTTACTCTAGTCGATTCATATCTTCTCTTCCCTATTCTTCTATTGTTCTCTTTCCTTTCAAAAAATTAAGAAGTCTCATTTTCAAATTACAAAATCTAGGATTGTGACAAATTCACTTAGGAAGACAATCTTAGAAGCATAAGGAGATGATGCAGAAAATTTAGCTGATTGGAGAGTTTTCCTTAATTGCGAGGGAGGAGCTAAAGAGACATCTACCATTACCACAACCTACAAACATTAGAAACAGCTCAAAAACCTCATATCTCCAAAGTAAATATGAATTTCCTTGTTTTTAATATTCTTGATATATGATGAAGGCATGGATAGAGGTGCTCACACCGTAATTGATGGTTTTGAGGCTGATAAGCCTTCTAAGATTTTGATCAAAACATAGAATGCAATAGAATACATTGAATCAGAAAATTCAAATCATTGAGGCACTAAGAACAAATGAACCTATTGATGGATATTATGTGGCCTATAAGTCAATTACAATTTGCATGTATCTTGTTTATGCTCATTGAAATTCATTTATTCATTGTCATTCTTGTGTGATGTTTTGCAATGAAGTGCATAAAAAAATGCAAATACTAGGTCAATCATGATGAGATCATGATATAGTGAACCCTAGTCTTTAAACACATGTTCTAAACATTCCTATTCGTGAGATATTTGAGAAGGACATCAATTATCCAGAAAGAATAGTATTATCTTATCCGACTCATATGATGAGTATGGTTGATTCTATAGCCATCAATGTTGAGACACTAAGGATAGATAGTGAGTTCTATTTAGAGAAAGAGTTCACTTACTTTATATATATAAATTCCTGAATAATATTATACCTAACTATCAATCAAGTTGATTCATGTCACTCTTGTGTACGTGGTCCTTTGACTTGAAACCCCAAAGACATCTTGTGGATAGATGAAAATATTTTGATTATGAATTACAAATCCCTAGCCACAAGATCTCTAAAATATAATATATTAGATACGTTATGAAGTCCTCAACGATGATTGTATGGTCAAGATGGGGTCATCCAGCCTCGGTATTTGAGGATTGACTCGATATTGACTCAAGGAATAAAATGCGATGAAATCCTTGGCCAAGGTAGTGGAAATATTGGATGAGTTCCCAATGATTTCCTACATGCATCAATACTAACTTGAGTAACTGATTAGGGTTTGACAGTTGATGATATCCTAAGTTATTCATGAGTCTCGTGTGGATGAAGGATTGCACATTGATAAAATACAAATTATACATGAAAATATATTATTATTAATTCAAATTAAGACATAAAACATTCCATTCTAATGCATGTTATCATATTTTTTTATTGTTTTATATATCATTATATGAAAAACAAGTTATAATCTCAAAATGTAATAATTTAGGGATAATTATGATAGATCAAGAGAAATATTTTATAAGATTAGATTATCCCAATTTTTTAATTTGAAGATTATTGTTAGGTTTTAATATTAAATAATAAGAGAAAGTACTTTTTATACACTCATTAATTTTTCTAAGTTTTAAATTCTAAAAGAAATGAGTGTATTTTTGAAATAAAAATTTATCCTCTTTTTATTTATTAAATTTGACTTTTTAAAATGATAGATAATTTAATTTCTGATCTAATAAAATAAATTTGTATTAATTTGGAGTTGTATTTTAAAAGTTATGAATCTTATATATGAATTTTTTAGAATTTTTTAGAATTTAATTCAATTTATTTTGAATTAAAATAAAATAAAAATATTTTTTACATCGCGTGCTGACGTGACAGCTGATGTGGCACGAACAAAATAATGGCACCACGTGGCGGCGCAAGAGAACACCACGTGTCACACAATATATATGTGCGCATGTGTGTGCGCGCGTGTGTCCATAAATACTGAGATAGCACCCTTTTCAGGATTTTTGCTATCTCATTATGTACACATACCCGAGTTGTTCTGATTTTTTTGTCATGTGGGACTATTTTTCTATTTTTATGCGCGCATGTGATGTGGTAGCATGTGGAGCGTCCGATCGCGCGATTTAATCGCGATCGTCGATCGTCATTTAAGATGGAGGGTATGTGGCGCACCACGATTCGTCGATGATTCTTTTTAAAATGGTTTAATCTCAGCCGTTCATCTGAGAAGTTATACCGATTGAGATTAAAACCGTTTGGCGGACTAGTGGACGCATCAAGATTGTCAGATCAAGATCCAACGACGAGTGTTTCATGTGTTTCTTCTTCACGGGTGACGTGGCGAGATCTTGGTGGTCCATCTCACATCCAACGGACGTGATTTAAACTTAACGATTCACATATATGTGTTTCATTAGAGCCATTTTTAGTAAAAGTGGAGGGCTAAGATTGAAATTGACTGATTCACGATGATCCAACACTCTCAATGCCGCCACATCACTTGAATTAAAAGATTCTTTATTTTAGTTTGGCCCCTTATGGCACCTAATCATAATGTTACTTCCTAGACATAGTGCTCCCACTATTGGCACCCAAGCACACTTCGTCAAATCAATTCTCCCATGTTAGTGCGTGAAAATAAACCCTCTTTTTTACCAATTTTAACTAAAGTAAATTAAAAAAATAAAATTCATAAAAATCCTAAAAAATCTAAAGAAGTTAAAAACTTCATATAATTCAAATAAAACTTATTTTTAATCTAATTTTTTTTATTAAATAAATAATAAATAAATTATCACTCTATGAATATTAATATAAGAAATAACAAGAGAATAAAATATTTAACTCTAAAATTCACCAAAATTCACATAAAAATGAAAAGTAGATCATTTCCAAAATTGATTAAAAATGACCCCTCCAAGAGAGCCCTTGACGATTTTGTTATAACAATCAGGAAGTCCTTTTATCATCAAAATTCTAATATTTCATTAACACATCAAGGAGGTTGAGGGGACATACATTTTATTTGAGATAAGGTCTTTTAAAGGTTCCATCTCTACATGGCATACATTTACTTTAAGCAGTGCTAGCATGCAATTTATATTAGTAATTGTTAATGCAAAGTAAGGCATAAAATATTTCATTCTTATGTAAGTTATCATACTTTGAGTGCATATCTATTATTCTATGAAATTGAAAGTTATAATATCAAAATATACTAGTTTTTAGGGATAATCATAAATAACTAAAGAGAGATATTTGAGATTAGATAATTCATATTTTTATATTTGATATTATAATAAAGTTTTAATGTCAAATAATAAGATAAACTATTTTTGTATACACTCATTTATTTTTCTAATTTTATTTTCCAAAAGAATTGAGTATATTTTTGAGATAAAAGTGTATTATTTTGTTATTTATTAAAATTTGACCATTTAGAATGATATATTATTTAATTTCTGATAAAAAAAAACTTTAGAGTAAAAAGGAGTTAAATTTTGAAAGTTATCAATTTTCTAAATACTATAGATTTTTCTAAAATTTTCTAAATTTTTCAGGATTTATTTTGAATTTGTTTATATTTAAAATAATAATACAATCAATTTTTAATCACAGTGACGTTGCATCCGACGTGGCGAACACACTTGCGTGTCACCATGTGGTGACATATATTGCGCTCCACGTGACGACATGTACACGCACCATGTGTTACATAGTGTGCATGTGACCTTGTACGATCATGTCGGGTGAGCAATAGCCGCTTCATCACAGTACTAACTTAAGGGCTAATGGGTCACACTTTGGCAAAGCGCACTTAGATTAGTGGTTAAGTGTCCTATTAGGGCTTAAGCTAATCGCTAAAGGCATATGCCCTTTTTTACATGTCATGTCACATCCTAGTGTGTCACCTGAGCCGTTAATCGAACGGTCATGCCCAATTTTTGGCTATTTATACGTACCTTCTTTGACGATGTAAACCATTCTTGGGTGTTTCGATTAATTGATCTTTTTGAAAATCTTAATCCTTGAATCTCTTTTTTTCTTCCTCTTCTAAACTCATTTTTGCGTTAGAGGAGTGTTTAAAATCAATATTGCATTGAGAGCATAGAGAGAATTTGCCGCTTAAACTCTGAATTTTTATTTTTTGAAATGCGGAATGAAAAGCCTTGATCCGGCGATGAATTGGATCATTTTCGAGTGCAATTTTAGGGATAATTTACTTGTTTTCTTCCTAATCTTTCTTGTCGTTGCTTTAGATTTCAATTTCAAATAGTAGATTAGTCACATTTGACGAATTTTTATTGTTTTCTCTCTCTTAGTGATCGATATTTCTAACTCGATTTCGTTGCTTAATTTCTCCACGAAATACTGATCCAAATCAAGCGATTTTTAATTCTATGGATTTGTCTTGGAGTTTTCTTTCCAAAATACTAAAATCTCTTATTTCTCAACTCATTTCGTCATCTAATTTAATTCAATTTCAAAAAATATCTCATAATTTTTTTCTAAATCTCTGTGGATTCGACCCTGATTCATCATTATATTAGTCAACTCATGATTAAATCTTAAAATTAGTGTGTTTGATATTTATTTTGACACAAATTCGTGTAATTTTCAAAGCCCGTGCAAATTCGTTTTGTCGAGCAGATAGTGGATATCTTCACGTAATGGTCTTATAGGCAAGCTTTATGATTTATTTCATAGCAATGTAGACATATGCTCGAGATTTACAAAGAGTGTGGAGAGATATGTGTGTACGCATATCTTATATCTTATAATTTGGGCTATAGATGGTTCTACGCTATTCCTTATTAGGCCCGTTTTAGTGAGCCCACTAATTCCTTCATACAGAGGGCTCTCTCTCGCTTAGAGAGTTAGACCATCGTTTTCCCTGATTCTCTACTCTCACTGTCTCCATTGAATATTTAATGATCCAATACCTTCGTCTAGAGTAAGAGAATATATGTCTTGAAATTTCATGAATGAGATGTAATAGAGTCAAACTTACAAGAAACTGAGCAAAGGAGTCTAAAAACCCACATCACCTTCTCATAGTTTCTCTCCTAGGCTTCTCATTGCCATGACTATTTGGAAGAGCTTCTCAAAAAACAGACTACAAGCTCATCATCCTCTCTCAAGAGATTTTCAAATTCTATGTCGAGGGATTGAACTCTGACCATGCAAAGACAACACATTCCCCCATTCTCGGTCTTCAAGGTGGCTCACTTTTGCTTGACCTCATCAGAGATTGCACTGAACATGACTCACATCTTCGGAAAGTTTCTCTTTCTTGGCGCATTTTCGGCTTCAACCACATCCCAAAGATCCAATCCTTTGAGATTAGGACTTATTCTCGTAGCCCAAAATTATTTATTGAGCTTGATTAGTATTGGAAACGGCCGAATCTAGGAGCTCTAGTGACTGCAAGTTCTTGCGCACAAGACTCTCTGCGTCGTGGCACTTTCATTGATCAAATGATCAGAATGCACGCTCTAAGGAACCAAATTACACTCAAGAAATTCAAGATGGTGGAGAATCAAGACAAACTTTTGTTGAGAAAAGAGTACTAACCTTCGCGCACACAATCAAGTGACGTTGTAGCTTCTTACAGTCACATGTCGACCACATCGGGCTCGCTGCAATAGTAAGGATCTCATTAACTATAGCGGACATGATCAGTTCTCAAGAAGAGAGGAAATAGAAGATACAACTTGCGGGCATTTCATCAAACGCCTCCATGTTAATTGCCTCCAACGGAGGTCTAACTCTCCCGAGTGCCAGGGGAATGCATCTTACTTTCTCATGGCGATGGCTCACATGTGGGGAATGAAATCTGAAGGTAGAACTTGGAAGGGAGTCGGTAAGCTGGGAATGAAGTTTTCTTTTCGAAAGATGAGGCTCTTCTCGAACGACGAATTTGAAAGACCAAGTGATGCGGTTTACGGGCAGCTCAGACGGAAGTTTGTCGTAAAGGGAATAGGCACCAGTAACGGTACTAGGGATAATTTGTAAGGAACCGAGATAGACTGGAAAATTGGAGAGAGAGAGAGAAAGGGAGAGAGTGGCTTGACGGCGCTGGATAATTTCCAACGTCGCACCTTCGCGGTCAGCCCGTACTGCCGTACCCGACCTCGTCTTGAGGACAATGTGAGGAACTCGGAAAAACAACTTCTATTGATTCCTTCCTACCTGCCTCTCGTAGGAGGCTTCCTATTTAACGAACTAAAAGCAAAGGTCGCTGAAACCGTTTAGAGGTCGTGGTGCTCTGACATCCTAACTGGCCTGCGTCGCCGAGCGCGGGGGACGCCGCTAGTAGTAGTAATACTCGGATACTTTAGTCGTTGGCTTCGCCGACCGCTGAGGTCGCCCTTTTCGCTCCGTTATCTCCTTAGTTTCCTCGTTTGCTCCTACGTCAGATCGCGGTTCTGCGCCTAATTCGGGTTCGTTGGTTGTTACGTCCTTTGTGAGCGGGTCGTCTCCATCATTCTCCTCCGGTGCAGAAAGACTCGGCTCCGTCGAGTGTGGGGGTAGGCCGGGCTCGAGAGGGATGTTGAGTGATCCCTCATAGGCCACTAGGTCGCAGATGTTGAACGTGGAGGAGATTCCCCATTCCGAAGGAATGGCTACGTCATATGCGTTGGGGTTGATGACCCGACGAATTGGGAATGGTCCCGCCGTGCGGGGATGAAGTTTGTGAGCTTTTTCCATGGCGTAACGTTCGGGCCGAAGTCTGATCATCACCAGATCTCCTTGTTGATACGCCCGGGGTCGGCGGTGGGCATCGACGGTTCCCTTGATTTTGGCGTTGTATGCGGCAATCCGCTCCTTCACTAACTGATGGACCTCCGTGAGGTTGGTAGCGTAATTGAAGGCGTCCGAAGAGTAGTGCTGCTGTGAGGGCAGTGACACGAGATCGACGGGTAGGTTGGGATTCCGCCCGGTGTTAATCTGAAAAGGAGAATATCCCGTGGCGCGATGGTGTGATGAATTGTAGGCGAACTCTGCTCGCGGTAGGAGTTCGTCCCACGTAGCAGTATTTTCCTTGACGAGACAACGCAGGAGGTTTCCCAACGATCGATTGGTGACTTCGGTCTGACCGTTCGTCTGCGGGTGGAAGGCGGTTGAGAATTGGAGCATTGTTCCCATGAGGTGCCATAGAGCCTTCCAAAAAGTGCTGGTGAAGCGGACGTCCCGATCCGACACGATACTCCGCAGGACGCCGTGGAGACGAACAATTTCGTTGAAGAACAGTCGTGCCGTGTTAGCGGCGTCGGTAGTCTTAGAACAGGCGATGAAGTGGGCCATTTTGCTGAATCGATCGACGACGACCAAGATGGCATCTAGCTGACGTCGCGTTCTGGGTAGTCCCAAGACGAAGTCGAGGCTTACCTCTTGCCAAGGTGAGTCGGGCACGAGGAGAGGAAGATATTGCCCGGTATTTTGCTTGGTCAGTTTGCCAATGGTGCAGATGGAGCAGCGACCGATAATTCGGCGAATGTCGCGGCATAATAATGGCCAATAATAGCGCAATTCCGTGGCTTGGATAGTCTTGGTGATGCCGAAATGGCCCGCCAGCCCGCCGCCATGGAGTTCCCAGATAAGGAAGTCGCGGGTGGATCCGGAGGGTATGCAGAGTCGATCGCGGAAGAATAGAAAGCCGGCTTCGATCCGATAATCCGGTTGGTCGGTGGTGACGCTTCCCCAATACGCGCGAAAATCTGGGCAATCTTGGTAGATAAGCGGCAGGTGATCGAAGCCGGTAATAGCCGCTTGGGAGATTTGGAGGGTGTGCTGACGCCGACTCAGAGCGTCGGCTACTTTGTTATCACGCCCAGGACGATGTCGAAGGGAGAAGGAAAAATCCTGCAGGATCTCCACCCACCGCCCGTGCCGCACGCTCAATTTCTGTTGGGAGTGTAGGTAGCGGAGGGCTTCATGATCGCTATAAATGGTGAACTCCCGGTGAATGAGATAGTGTCGCCAAAATTTAAGGGCTTGGACGACGGCGTATAACTCCCGGTCGTAGTTGGAATATCGACTCTTGGGCTCACTAAGTTTTTCACTGAAGAAGGAAATCGGGTGGAGTTCCTGAGAAAGAACTGCTCCGATGCCCAACCCAGAGGCGTCAGTCGCGACGTCGAACAGCTTATCAAAGTCCAGAAGCCGTAGGACGGGCGCTGAGATCAACGCGACCTTGATCTGTTGAAAAGCTCGTTCGGCGGACGCATTCCATTCAAAACGATTCAACTTAAGGAGATCGGTGAGTGGAGCGGCTAATGAGCTGAAATTTCTGACGAACTGGCGGTAAAACTGCGCTAAACCGTGGAAGCTTCGAACGTCGAACGGGGTCGTCGGTGTTGGCCAATCTCGGATGGCCGCGGTCTTGCCGGGGTCGACGAATATTCCAGCGACGGAAATGACGAACCCAAGGAAGTCGACCAACGAGCGTAAGAATGCACACTTAGAAACGTTGGCGAAGAGCTTCTCTTCTTGAAGCTTGGTGCAGATTGTTTGGAGGTGCCCCTTGTGTTCGGCGGTTGTCCGGCTGTAAATCAAAATATCGTCGAAGTAGACGACCGCAAATTTTCCGCAGTAGGGACGCAGGACTTCATTCATCAATCGCATGAAGGTGCTGGGGGCATTGGAGAGGCCGAATGGCATGACGAGCCATTCGTATAGTCCTCCCCCGGTTTTGAATGTCGTCTTCCATTCGTCTCCTACGCGTATCCGCACTTGGTGGTAACCGTTCCGCAAATCAAGCTTGGAGAATATGGTGGCTCCCGGAGAGTTGATCGAGAAGGTCATCGATGCGGGGGATGGGGAATCGATAGCGTACCGTGATGCGATTGATCGCCCGACAATCTACGCACAGCCGCCAGGAGCCGTCCTTCTTGGGTGCGAGGAGGGCGGGGACTGCACACGGGCTGTGACTTTCCCGGATGAAGCCGCGACGAAGCAGTTCCTCGATTTGCCGCTGAAGCTCTGCGCTTTGTGAGGGGCTTAGCCGATAATGGGGGAAGGTTTGGCAGGGATGCCCTGGGAATAAAATCAATGAAATGCTGGATAGTTCGCTCGGGTGGCAGTTGATCAGGGAGTTCGGCAGAAAAGATATTGGAGTAGTCGTGAAGAAACGCGAGGAAGCCTTCCGCGGCTCCTGCCGATTCCTTCGTCTTCACTTGGACGGGCCACATAGGGGCATTATCTTCTAATCCCTTGATGAATTGACACGCCGAAACTAAGCCGATGTGCTGGAGCGATGATCGCCTGTTATTTGGGTCGCTTGACGGCGGCTCCGCGTTCCGTAACGGCAGGATATAGGGCTGCCATACTTGCTTGCTTCCCCCGAAGTAGAAGATACATCGGTTGGCCCTCCCGTATTGCGCGACGTCGAAATCATACAGCCATGGCTGCCCGAGCAGATGCTCCCCTACGCCCATGGGGAAAATGTCGCACCAGATGTCAACTCCATAACTGGCCACTCGCAGGGGTACGAGGCATCGATGCATCACCGACAAAGATAAGTCGTTGATCCACATGGCTTTATAGGGCAGCGGATGGACTTCGGGTGTTAGTCTGAGCGCCAGGACGAAATCGGCTGCGACGGCGTTGACCATGCTTCCCCTGTCGACCAAGATCTTTATGACGGTATCGGCTATTCTCGTAAAAGTGGCGAATATGGAAGTCTGAGTTGGGTCTTCAGGTCCTTGCGACTGAATCGTTGACGAGGAAGAGCTATCGGGAATCGGATTCAGGGGGAGGGCTAGAGCGATGGTGCGCTCTTGTGGCGTCAGAGGGGTTGTCTCCTTGATGATACACCCCACTAAACCGGGTGGCCCCTCGAATCCGGCTGCTAATTCTGGATCCGCTTCGTATATCTCGGTTATCGGCTCGATATTGTCAGTGGGAGGTGTATGATCTTTGTCTTGAATCTCCACTAGAAGAGCCCGAGTAGGGCGAGGGGCTTGTCGCGATGAAGGGCACTAGGAGGCGAAGTGTCCCCAGCCCTGGCATTTAAAGCATGCGACGCGGGAGTTGGTCGTGTTTGGTTGCGCGGGGGTTGGCCTGGCTCGCGCTCCCCCGGTATTCCTTCCCTCAAGAGTTCGATCTGTAAAAGGGTAAGAAGTGGGCGTAGAACGGTTGGGTAGAGGGTTTACCGTACTGCCGGTCCGATTTCCGTAACTTTCGGCTGTAGCTGTAGCGGAAGTCGGGGGCGGGGCGGCCGGTAGCAACAGGCGTAGAGGTGGTTGAGGTAGGGGTGGAATGGGTGCGGGAAGAGGAAGAGGGGGGGTGCTAATTGGGGTGGTGGGCATGGTTCGAGTGATTTCGGACGCCGCGAACCAAGTCGTAGGGATTCGGTGGGCGTGTAGGGAATATAGCTCCATGTTGGTAGCATAGCGGTAGGCCTTCTCCAGGGTCGATACCTCATGCAAAACCAACTCTCGCTGATACTCAGGTCGCAGTCCGGCTCGGAACCGGGCGAGTGTCGCGACCGGTTCTTCGTCGACGTTACACCGGATCATTAAATCGTCGAATCGTGCGATGTATTCAACCACCGTGCCGTCGCCCTGCTGCAGGTGTTGCCACTCGTCGATGATCATTAGCCGATAGCAGGCCGGAACAAACTTCTCTCACAGCCTACTCTTCATCTCTTCCCACGTGGTGACCGCCGTTTCGCGTTGCCTCTCGGCTGTAGCTTGCATATTTCGCCAATAAATCCAAGCTTGCCCGGCGAGTTTTATTTGCACGAACTGGATCCGGCGGCCTTCGGGCAGCTGGAACCACTCGAAGTACTCTTCGAGCCCTACCTCCCAATCCATATATTTCTTGGGATCTAGGGAGCCGTCGAATATCGTCACCTCAGGTTTGGCTCCTTTCTTCGCTGCATCCCACTGGGGTTCCTCCGCCCTGATTTCGAGAGGGCGATTTAAGCAAGGTTCGGCGGATACTGAGGATGCAGGGCAAGGCACTCCTGCAACCTTCTCGGTTTTGAGTTCCAGTAGTTGGGTCATGATGAACTCGATCTGCACCATTGACTCCTCGTGTCCCCGACGACACTCTTCTAAGTTTCGGACGAGGGTTCTTGCCCAGTCGGGCATATCTTCGGAGGTTCCGGGGGTGTTGTTCCCTGTTCGGAACTCAGCTCCCGATCGGGTGGCCATAGCTCTGATACCAAAATATGAAGCGGTTTACGGGCAGCTCGGACGGAAGTTTGTCGTAAAGGGAATAGGCACCAGTAACGGTACTAGGGATAATTTGTAAGGAACCGAGATAGACTGGGAAACGAGGGGGGGGGGGGGGAAGAGAGAGAGAAAGGGAGAGAGTGGCTTGACGGCGCTGGATAATTTCCAACGTCGCACCTTCGCGGTCAGCCCGTACTGCCGTACCCGACCTCGTCTTGAGGACAATGTGAGGAACTCGGAAAAACAACTTCTATTGATTCCTTCCTACCTGCCTCTCGTAGGAGGCTTCCTATTTAACGAACTAAAAGCAAAGGTCGCTGAAACCGTTTAGAGGTCGTGGTGCTCTGACATCCTAACTGGCCTGCGTCGTCGAGCGCGGGGGACGCCGCTAGTAGTAGTAATACTCGGATACTTTAGTCGTTGGCTTCGCCGACCGCTGAGGTCGCCCTTTTCGCTCCGTTATCTCCTTAGTTTCCTCGTTTGCCCCTACGTCAGATCCCGGTTCTGCGCCTGATTCGGGTTCGTTGGTTGTTACGTCCTTTGTGAGCGGGTCGTCTCTATCACCAAGGGTTCGTGTTTGAATTAGTAGAGAACTTTTAGGTTTTGTTCGCGATGGCTTTCATGGTTTTTGTTCACGAACAGGCCAAGGAACAGTTCTTCCTCTCCCTACCCGTGAGTGTGCTATCTGGTGCCATATAAACATCGGCGTAGGTCCTTGTTGAAGGTGCATCTTACTCTCATTTCCATTCTTTTAGCGTCATGAATTCATGATCTATAGAGCCGACACCGGAATCTCCATTTAAAAAACAGTGCGAGAGACTAGAAAGGAAGGTTGAGCATCGAAGAAAGGGGAGAGAGACAATGACAATAGGGCGAGAGGGATAGATAGTACTGACGATAGAGTTACACAGTGCGATCGACAGCGATGGAGGATCGGGACACAGTTTGTGAGACGGGGGAGAAAAGCACTGGCCAAAGGATGATGGCGCAGGCTGGCGATAGAGAGAGAAAGAGCAGACGGTGAAGGCAGAGACGGAGAGAGACGGTGGCTTCAGACGTGAACGAATAACGAGAAGAAGAGGCCGGGATTCTGAGCTACATTAATATGAGGGCTGTCACAGTTATCCCCAAAGCTCAGCGCCTAGCGGACGAGTCACGTCTCCCTTCTGATGAGGTGGCTGTTCTTGGAGTTTGGGTAAAGAGTCAGGCTCACGTGTGTACTTTCATGGAGAGAACCGAGGAAGTACCGGCTGATTCGACCGAGATCATGATAGAGGCATGATTTCTAGCCTTCATCCGCTCGCTCCGCGGCCTCCGCCATAGCCACCGCCGGCGCTTGAAGTTCACTGTCGTTCCTAGCACACAGCAACTCAAGCACCGGAGCTGCCCACAAAAATTTCCGACTGCACTCCTTACTGCACGGGGTGTGCGTCAAATCCAAGAAATTCTGAAGTTGATGATGATGCTAAATGGTTTCATCTCAGCCGGATCATTTGCAACTTGTTGGCGCATTCCGAGGCAGCCATAACTTTGGCTTTTCCTGGTTCGACTCTGTTGTTCCGTCACGGCTCGGGGAGAGGGCAAATGGCGAGCTCGGAGGAACAGAGAGTGAAAGCTGCGGAGACGCTCAAAACGATGTCATCTGGTGCCGGTGTCATCTTTCAGTCTACCGTACGAACCAACGTCCTCACGTGCAACGCATCTTGCGATCTCGCATTCTTCCTACATTATTGATTGGTAACTTTATTACCAACGCCTCCGCTAGACGTCTGATCCCAGAATTACACGTCAGCGTGTCTGTCATGTCCCCTATCCGAGATGAACGCGGAAAAGCTCTTGTAGCCATCATGGTAGCCATCACCAGCCCGGAAAGCTGTCCGTCGATGATCGTCGGATCGGCGTTCGCGTAGGAGACGAAGGATCACGCATCGAAAAACTTTCTTACAGTCAATTTCAGAATCGATGTGACAGCCCGAGTGGTGAATTACGACGAAAGCAGAAGCCAGAAGGTACTGAAACGGCGACGTATCTGCTCGGAGCTACGATTGGCGCCAACTGCCATTGCCTTTAGCCTCCCTGTACAGTGGACGCTACCGTCCTTGGCCGTTTTGAAATCGAAAAAACAAGATCTCTATTGCTTTTCATCGAAGCAGCCAAAAATAATAGCGGAAGACTGCATCTTCTCTTCCTTCGTTCCATTCGTTGAAGAGGGGCGGCTGATAATTCTCATTTCTTTCTCTCTCTCTAGCTCTTCACTCCTGTTTAGCGCTCTATCTCTTACGCCATGTGAAAAGCATATTCCCTGCCTTTCTGCTCGATTCTGCTGCTACTCTCTGCCTACAGCTTTTCTTTCGAATGTGGAGAGAGAGAGAGAGAGAGAGCCCGGCTCTTCGCATGATCGCGTACGGACGAGCACGATTCACGGGAGAGTTCACTGGACGGTAGCGAGTTGTAACGAGCTGGGAGCCAAACAGCTTCGTTTTCCCGCCCACGAGCATTTTCCCGCCCAAAGTAGAACAATAGCTGACCGTCGGATAGTCACCTCGAGATCCGGAAATGATTTTTCGCTCTATTTTCAATAAAATTTGGTGACGCGGAAAATAAACCGAAATTTCTCTGCAAGAGATGGACACGTGGCGCAGCGGAGCTACCGCGATGCCATTAATGGAGATTCCGGTCAGGCGCCAAGTACCGGCCGGATCCACCGCCGCGCTACACCTCTGTGGATTCCTCTCCTAACTTGGACGATTCCTGTTTATGCGAACGCAGCGACAGCCGACAGGAAGAGGACGACGCGCACGCAACCTTGTGAGGCCCCCTTCAACCGTCCTCTATCTCTCTCAGTTCCCCAGTGGTTGCAGACTAGAAGTGGCAGATCCTCTCGTTTACTCGTGTCGCAGAGTCTGCGTAATCATCGGTAAGCGGTTGCTATTCTTGGGATTGGTAATATAATACGAGTATCCAGCGGACATCGGGGCCCCGGCACCTTGGAGTAGCCTCGCCGCCTCAGTTATTCTCTCCGGCCGTCAACCTGACGATAGGCAAGCATTACGTAGCAGTAGAATTTCTGTGGACCACCGCCCAGGAGATCGAAGAGCTTGCGCGATAGATGCGTTGCAATCAATGCTTAAAAAACTAATCGACAGTTCTTTCGAATTATTTTTCCCGCTTTTTTTTTAAACAGGAGCTCTTCCACCGACATCGAAGAACCAAGTGTGAACACGGAAAGAAGGGTAGCAACATCTGCTTCCCCATCTGTCCGTTTCGGGAAGGGAATCCAATGACGACGTGGCTGTCAAGTCCAATCTCGCCCCCTCCGCGCGACTTCTCCGCTCTCCTGTCGTATCGCGATAAATCGTCGCCAACTTCCCCCGGACGGCGAGCCAGCCGCCCAACTCTTTCTGTTCCACGTGTTTCGCCACGTGCGATGCGCCTACTACAACAGGCGTCTGTGGTTTGAATTTTTGGGAAGATTTTACAGATAAGGGCCTCACGGGGCTCGTTTTGTAGGATCTTCCGGTCCAGACGGGAATTCTCCGAGCGCGCGCCTGCACTGCTTTTCAGATGACCGCGGACCCGCCGTGTCCAAAAACTGCCATCTGCCCAGCGGAGAAGCGACGCTGTCGCAAAGACCAACTTAGGAGGGGTGTATCTGCAAAAGCACCGACCTACCGTGTGCACTAGTCCATCGCGAGTTTCTCGTCCTCTCCGGATACGACGGGAGTAGCCGGTTTTATCGCGAAAATATCGTCAGTCGAACAGAGTAAGCAGCAGCCCCCTTCCGTCGCGGGTGGATTCTTCTTCTTCTTCTTCTTCTTCTAGTTACGCTCCGTGTAAGTCCTCTCCGCGTCTTGAAGTCTTCTTAGGTCGCCATTACCTTCAACGAGAACAAAGGTTTCTCTTTTATCTACCCCACCCTCCCTCTCTCTTCCTGAACCCTTAAGTTCTCCTCCCTTTTACTCTTCTTCACCATCTTATCTCTTCGCCACTTCGACCGGCTCCTTTTTGTCACCTTTCTCTCCACTACTTTGCTCTCTCCTCTCTCATCCTGTTTTCGTCCATGATACCATAGGAGCAGGTGGCTCTGGTCTACGCCCGCTTCTTTCCGTAACCCGGACGCGCATGGGAAAATACATGAGGAAGGCGAACCTCTCCGGCGAAGTTGCGGTCATGGAAGTCACCCACCAATCTTCGCTCGGCGTCCGCACCAGGGCCAGAACCCTAGCTCTACAACGCCTTCAGAAGCCCACAGAGCCCGAAAACAGTTCCTATCTGCAGCTGCGCAGCCGGCGGCTCGAGAAGCCACCCGTTTTCAACTCCAGGTCCGTCGGTGCCAAGTCTGCTGAAAGTCCAAAGGCAACTTCAATGGCGAAGAATCCTAATCCTTTCTCGACTGCGTGCTCACCGCATGCTGAGTCGGCAGGTTCTGTGTCCGCCGCTAAAAGTCGGTCGTCGCAGGGTGAATGTGAAGAATGGCTAGTCTCTGGGGCCTACCCTCACAGCGATGGCGTTGAAGCGTCGTTCGGCGAGAATTTTCTGGAATTCGAAGCGAGGGACAGGTGGGTTTCTTTCTCCTTCTTGATTTTGGATTTCCTTTTCGTTGGGTAGGCTGGAGTTCTTGCTTTTCTCTCCTTGAATCTTTGGAGTCCCTTTAATTTCCTCGATTACTCGACGTCCTTTTCCTCTTTTTCCCACTTCTATTACCCTTTTCTCATTCAAACTTTGCTGTCTGTTGGTTTGGATGTACATCCCTTTATTTCTCCTGGAGATTTCATCTTTGAATCTCTGAGTTGAGATGTCTCTTGGTTGGGTCTTCTGTGCCGCTGACCTTCTATTCCGTGGCGAAATTTGTTCTCACGATTACCCTAGCTTCTCTCTTATCGATTATGTTCAGTTTGCTCTCCGCATGCTTTCTATCTTTGTCTTTTATTATCACTCGGTTATCTCTTCTGCCCACCCATTTGAAAGAGCGGATTTTATCCAAGATTAGGCGATCTTTGGAGTGAACTCCAATCCCCTTCTTCACTACGTGAAACCCATTTACTTTGGGGACATTGGAGGACCAAGTCAAGGAATCTTCAGCCCTAAAATGCGCCGAGAAACAAGAAATAGTAGAATCTTCCAGCCCATCCACCTGTAGAAGATCTAGATGCCCCCTTGCGTATAGCTCTCCTCCGGCATTTGATTCGACCTTCTAAATTCGCCTGCAGCTCTGCCTTTTTCATGTCGTCCGAAGCGTCGTTCTGACTGGTCCTCGACTATGAGAGAGCAAGACTCCAGTGGAGTTGGTCAGTGGCCATTATGGTGGTCGCAGCAAAGTCCACGCCACTTTGAAAAAATAAATAACGGAAAACTCCAATTTTGATGGGCTCCTTCGCGTGTTTTTGTGGGGTCCGTGAAATAGTCATGGTTTTCTTTGCTGGCTCGTCTTACATCAGATTTTTAATGGATAGTTTAATATTTCGTTATCCACTTACATGGAATGATTTATTGATTCCTCTTAGTTGCAGAAATGTGAGGGAGACGACGCCGTGCAGCTTGATTAGGGAGTCGGAGGCGGCGGGAACGCCGGGATCAACGACTCGGCGGAGGGCTGCGGCTGGCCCGCGAACAGAAGCGACGGCGCTGAGGAGCGTCCCCACCTCCCAAGAGATGGAAGAGTTCTTCGCCGGCGCCGAGCTGGTGCAGCAGAGGATATTTACCGACAAGTAAGCTCTCTCTCTCTCCCCACCCGGCGGCGCGTCTTTGTCGTTTTGAATCAATTTATGTGCTGTTGGATTTCATGGTGGGATGTTGGGACAGGTACAATTTCGACCCCGTGAAGGACTGTGCGTTGCCTGGGCGGTATGAGTGGGTCAAGGTGGATGACTTCTAGTCGAAACCACTCTCTTTCTCTTACCTCTTTCTCTCTCTCCGCCGGCGGCTGCCCTTCAAGAGCTATCAGAGGCGGCCAGCGCAAGCGAAAACGAAGACTGATCTGCTCCATTGGCGACGCAAAAGACCACCCATCTATTTCTCTCTCCCTCTACATCTCTCTCTAACAGCGTAGATTCCAGTACATAGAAGTGTTAGGAGGGGCTATCTGACTTCTAATTTATGGTGCAGCCCGTGTCTGACTGTTCATTGCTCTTGTTGATACCATGCTCGCTCGTCGAATTGCCTCGGGAATCTGCACGACCCTTCATCTATCTCTCTATCTTCTTCCGGTTTCCTATACTTCACGCTTTTGTTGAACGTTGACTAATGGGGGACGGGGGGCCCCAGTATTTACGATTTCGGGGCTAAGTTATGATGAGAGTTGGTGGGTATCGGGGACAGGACCCGATCGTGTCTACCCACTTTCCTACCATTTCTTCCTCTTCGTTCCTCGAGAACGCGAGGCGGCAATTTAGGGGCAGGAAATTTGCGCCTCCGCGACCGAGAAGTCGTCGTCTCCGCGAAGTCGATCGTGGTAACTCGCTCCCGTTACTTTGTGAAGTCTCGAACGCGGCATATGTTTCCCCAGAATCTTCGCGTTTCTCGGGAATTGCCGATAGATTCCTCTCTTCTGCATCAACTTTTCTTCTGACCCTCGATTCGATCAAGTCCCATAACCCTCCCGGAATTTCCTCTCAGAATCAATGTTCTGGAGAAATTTTCTGACCTAGATCTTGTGGGGCATCGTTTTCCTGCAGGATCCATTGCCGCTTCATTGGAAAATGGATTATATTCTGCGGAAAAAAAATCAAGAAGAAATGGACATCCGCATCGAAGATCAGGCCAACGGGGGCAAAATCGTCCGGTCCCCCGATCAACAACTCCCTTATCGAATCGTCTCTCCTCGAGTTGACGACGTGGAAAGAACAATCGATAACGGCAATATCGAAGAAGCGGTTTCTGACCTCCGAGAAGGTGGACTCCTCAACTATGATGTACGTCGATCCGCATGGCACCTAGATAAAGGGAAACCCAGCAAGAACTCGAATCATGGGTTTTGGATTTTCGTTTCACAGGAAGCCAGAGCGTTGATGGGCAGAATAGAGTACAACCGGGGGAACGTGGAGGCAGCTCTTCGCCTATTCGACGGGATCGACGTCGCCGCCATCGCTCCGAAACTGAAGCTTTCTATCACCGGTAATTTGAAGACACAATCCAATTCCACACACGCAGTCGTCCTCCTTCTTGAGGCCATTCTCCTCAAATCAAAATCCCTCGCTCATCTCGGGAAATTCATGGGTACTTAGAAATTCTCAGAACTTTCGAAATGGAATTGAAGTATGAAACTCGTTAATTCTCTCACTTCCCTTGATCACTCCAGAAGCCGCGCAATCGTGCAGAACAATTCTGGAAATCATTCAAGCCGCGGTGCCGGCAATTCTCTCTGATCACAAGATCCAGGAAGTGGCAACCGCGGCTAATGGCCTTCTCCCGGGCTTATGGGTCAAGGCTGGGTTCCCCCAAGAAGCGATTTTTTCTTACAGGAGAGCTCTTCTCGGTCAATGGAACCTCGACAGAGAGACGGCGGCGAAGACAAGGAAAGAATTCGCAGTGTTTCTCCTCCACGGGGGTACGGACGCGGAGGAAGCTCTTCATCTTCTGATGACGCAGTTGAAATTGATGGTCGCGAAGCAGATCTCCTGGGATCAGTCTTTGCTAGATCATCTCACCTTCGCTCTTTCTATCTCCGGAGGGTTACCCAAACTGGCGGAGATTTTCGAAGGTCTCCCCTCCTCCACCATGGACAGCGATCACAGATCCTGGGTCCTCGCCCTTTGCTACTCGGATCAAAGCGGGGACGAACGAGTCGCGCTGGATCTGTTGAAGAAAATGAAGGATCCAGGCTCTCTTCTTCTGGCGTCGAAGATCTGCGGCAATGACCCCTCTCGTGCGGAAGAGGGAATCTTCTTCGGGAAGAGAGCTGCGGAGATTATTGGTCCAGAGGGTGACGATCCGGTTAAGAAGAAGATGGGAGTTGCTTATTTACTGATGGGAATTTCTCTCTCCAACCAGGCGAGATCTTGCTCTCGCTCGGACGTAGAGAGAGGGAGAAAACAAAGGGAGGCCATGTCGTCGCTGGAGAAGGCGGAGGCGTTGACTGGCGGTCAAGATCCGAGAGTTTTGAGGAGTCTTTGCTTGGAGCACGCGGAGCAGAGGAGACTGGACTCCGCACTCAAGTATGCGAAGAAGTTGTTGCAGGTCGAAGCCGGGTCAGATCCGAGTAACTGGGTCCTCACGGCCCGGATTCTTTCGGGCCAGAAGCGGCTCGCGGACGCGGAGGCGGTAGTCAACGCCGGGATAGACCAGACAGAGCCGTCAAGTCAACGCCATCTGCTGCTGACCATGGCGAGAATCCAGGTGGCGGTAGGTCGGACAAAGGACGCCATCGAGACTTACGCGAGGCTCCTCTCTCTCCTCCAGATACATGGAGAGAAGGTACACAAGTCAACGCTTTTTGGAGAGTTTTTAATGACGAGGAAAAGTCAACGCTTTTCTTTTCTGCGGCAGACTCAGGATGCAGAGATGGAAGTCTGGGTTGACCTGGCGAAAGTATACGTGGGAATGTCCCGGTGGGTAGACGCTGACTTCTGCCTTTCAAAGTCAAGGGCCATTAAAGCCCCTTCCGCTCTCTTCTGGCACGCGACCGGTACTTCAGAACAACAATCAAACACGCATTTTGTTTTTCAGAACAAAAACTGAAATGTTTTAACTTATTATTTTGTGGGGATTAGGAAGAGTCAACGAGGAGAGAGGGCTTCTGAGAGAGGCAGCGGAAGCTTACCAGAAGGCGGTGGAGATTGATCCATCGGACTCGGCGAGCATGGTGGCGTTGGCAGTTGTCATGAGGAAGGCGGGAGAGGAGTCAGCGACGGTGATGAAGAGTTACTTGGAGGAGGCGGTGAGGGTGGACAGGAGTAACCACTTCGCCTGGTTCAACCTCGGGCTGCTCCGGTCCAGCAAATTAGAGGCCGCCGAATGCTTCCAGGCGGCCGTTCAACTCGAGGAGTCCGCCCCCATTGAAGATTTCAGATAAACGCTCTCGTCCATTAAAATCCATTACATTAATATAGAAAAAAGGGAAAATAAAATAAAATTCTTATAGTTATTGAGCAAAGATTGAATGAAAAGTATAATTTTAGGAGACAAAATGGTTGTCCATAAAAAATCCGCTCCTGCTAACTATTTTTGATCTGATCAGATTGTCCAGGGTACCCGGTAGAGGGAATGCCTCAGTGTCTCTAAAGAGCAAAAGATTTGACCGTTTAGTTCTCGGTGCCGTCTGAAAGAGGAACGCGGGCAGACAACCGGACAAAAATTTCTAGCTCGACGTGCGGAATGAATGTCACTCTCGTGTCTGGTGGATTACCCAGGTCACTCCCATCGATTCCATCACATTGAAATAAAATGGATCTCACACCGGTGGATCGAGGAAAATTCGTATTAGAAAAGGGCAACCTCCCCCGATGGAGAAAAATGGTGGGTGAGCCTCGATTTTTTATGAGACGATATAATCACAGGTTTTCACTTCTCTGTAAGGTAAAAATTTGATTTCATGCTTCGTACAGTTGGACAAAGTCAACGCCCCATAAGAAATATCCCTTGAGTTGGATGTCTACGGCCCACAAGAAATATGTTGAAATCTGACCTTCTCTTTGCCCTCAATACTCAAGAAGAATGGGAGAGAAGAACAGAGATTGCACAAAACAAGCATTGCATGAGCATCATGGGAACATTACACAAAATAAGCACCGCATGGGTGTTACAGAATTTAAGTGCATCTCATTACTTTGAGCAAATCTCTTCTTATATTAGGGGTGCATATTTCTATCTTGACAATTCAATCACCTTCAAGGACTTTATATCATATCAAATCGATGACGTTTTAGACATCTTGTACTTATAGATTCAGAAGTCATAGTCATAACACAAGCACTCATACATAAGATGTTGTCTTTGGTAGCTCAAATTTAGGGACTACTCTCACAACTTTGGAAAGAATCAAAAGCATCAAATCTAAGAATCAATTTAATGAAATTTTTCTCTTTAAAGAGCACCCAGAATATATCATTTGTGTCTCCACACCCATGGCCACATGCTCAACCATGCTGAACATATGAACAAGACTAGTAGACCTATGCTTTCTAGATATTCTGATGTCTTTCTCAAGTATGCAAAAAAAAGTGGAATATTTAGAACATATGTTCAAAGACTAGTGATTCCTATATTATGATCTAATTATAATTCACTTAGTCATTGTATATGCTCATAGACTTATATTAAAAATATTACCCAAGAATAACACTTTTTTTTTCAAATTAATGAATATAAATAGGACGTATAAGTGAGATTTGTGCTATAGGTCACATAATATCTATTAGCCAAGAACCTCTAGAAACCCTTGCTAGCACCTTTGTGTGGCCCTACTACTACTTTCCCATCGTTGGTTGTCACATCGGTGTCCTAGAATATTATCAATGGAAACCTAGGAATGTCTAATCTCTAGCTTAAGGGGAGTGTTAGGATGACCCACTAGGGCTACCTTAGGCTAACCCTCTTGGCCCTGCTATCTTAGGCTCAAAAAGCACTCCAAAAGTTTTGATCAAAACATCATTTGTGATGGAACAAATTCACGTAGGTATTGAAAACACACGAATTAAGGTCAAAATAAATACCAAACTCATAAGTTTTAAGATTAAATCACAAATTGAATAGTATAATGATGAATAAGGGTCGAATCCACGAAAATTTAGAGAACTTTTTAGATATTCTTCAAATTCGATCAAATTGGATGACGAAGTCAGTTGAGAAATTAAGGATTCGTCTTGGAAAGAAAAATCCACGACGAATCCACGGAATAAAAAATCTCTCGATTTGGATTCGTATTTGTGGAGAAATCAAGGAATCAAATCAAGCTAGAAAAATCGATCGCAAAGCGAGAGAAAACATTAAAATTTCATGAAATTTGACTAATCTACTATTTGAATCTAATGCTACATGAAGAAAGATTACACATAATCTAACCCGAAATGATCCAATTAATCTCCGGATCAAGGCTTTTCATTCCGCATTTTGAAAAACGAAAATCCAGTGTTCAAGCTACGAATTCTCCCTATTCTCTTGACAAAATCTTGCCTTCAAACACTCCTCTAACGCAAAAATGAGCTAGAAGAGGAAGAAAGCAAGAGATTCAAGGAATGAGGCATCTAAATAATTTGATTACTTTGAAGCATCCGAAAATGCTCTTTCCGTCAAAGAACAAGGGTATAAATAGGCAAAATTTGGGCGTGACCATTCAATTTGCTTCTTCATCTTTAATCAATGGCTCAGATGCAATGTTGGAATGCAAATCAATGCCTTTAAGTCATGGTCGTTGGATTCCAAACGAAGCGTTGAGATTTTTCCATATTGCCACATGAAGAAAAAGTGTCGTGTAATCGCTGCCATTTGATCTTCATCGGACACTCTGAATGTGCCCACGGGAGTCCATTGGGCGTGATTTAATCTCAGCCATTATAACTCCTCAGATGAACAGTTGAGATTGTATACTTTAAATAAAACGGTTTGATGATAAATCATTCTACGCCACGTACCCCTCCGACTTCAGTGAAGATCAATGGTGATGACTAAGTCCATTAATCGAACACTTCTCATCACGCCATGTCACTTGTCATAAAACAAAAACACAAATAGTCTCACATGACAAAAATTTTGGAATGACGCATTTATAAATGTTAGAGTGTGCTAGTAGGTTTAGCTTATATCCTTGAAAGGATGCTTAACCCACTAATCATATGAGCGTGCTCAGATACACATGCGTGCACCACGTGGCACGTGCATACGCTGCCATACAAGCACGCCCTCCACATCAGTGCGCGATAAAAATAAATAAATTAAAATAAAGTCAAAATAATAAAAAAATGAGAAAATTCCAAAAAATTCTAAAAAATCCCTAAAATTTTGAAAATTCATAACTTTCAAAATATAACTCTTTTTTAATATATTAGAAATTAAATAATCTATCGTTCTAAAATTTAATAAATAACAAGAGAATAAATTTTTATCACAAAAATACATTCATTTCCTTTGAAAAATAAAACTAGAAAAATAAATGAGTTTATATAAATAATTTTGTTCTCTTACTATTTTATAATTAAAGCCTAATTATAATCTCAAATATAGAAATGAGAATAATCTAATTTCAAATATCACCTAATTATGCAAGATTATCTCTAAAATAATATATTTTGAGATCATAACTTATAAATTCATAGAATGAAAGATATGCACTCAAAGTATGATAACATGTATAAGAATAGAATACTTTTATGCCTTAATTTGTATTAGTAATCATGTAATTACTATTGCATGTTATCAATATGCAGCAAAGATTGTCGAATAGAAAATTTAACAAAATTAAAGCATCAAGAATAGATGATCTAATCATTTATTAAAAAAATCCATACTTACAAAGATTATTAAAGGATTTCTTGAAGCCATCCAAGTTTTCGGCCTCTAGCGGTATCCGCACAATTTCTAGATGATTAGATCTCCTTTTGAACACTCATCACCATGAGAGGAAGAGAATAGAGGGGAGAGTTTTCCATGAGCCTTATATAGGTACCTTTGTTATGATCACTCTCCCCTTATTTATAGACTTTTGGGAATGTAAAATTTTCAGAAAAGGCCCTTATTATTATATCTATATTACCAATGTCATTGAACTTATGCGTGTGAATCTATAGGTTCACATATCTCGCTAGTTAATGACTTTATAGACCGAATAATGTTTATTGGTCAACTTTAGTAAAGAACTATATCAACATATAGATTAATTGACTAAGAATCAATTTAACCCAATCAACAAGCTGAGTCGCCAACCCAGTGGGTGCCAAGCTACACAATGTGCTTTGAGAGATATGTAGTATATTAGACTTCCTTCATAAAACCTTGTCGTCTTCGATTACTATATATGTATAATATTTTATCTGCGAGAGACTCATGAATAACTTAGGATATATTTTATTTTAAAACCCTAATTAGTTACTTAATTCAGTATTAATAAGAGTAGGAAATCATCGACAACAACTTCTCTAATATTTATATTACTTTAGCTAAGGATTTTACCACATCTCATTCCTTGAGTCAATCTCCTCTTATACCTAGGGTGTCTAATCCTCACTTGAAAACTCAATGACCTTTGAGGACTTCATCTTGTATCCAAACTTTTGTGTCATTAGTTACTATGTATGTATAATCGTTGTGGAACCTTTGAATCATCGGTTATCATGTATATATAATCCTTCGTCCACACGAGACTTAGTGATGCAGGACGGGGTGTGAACCCTCGTACCTAATCAATGAAGTATGAAAGCCTGGGGTATGGGGCAGTCGGCCCGATCCGATAGGAGTATAAGGACCTAAGACTCTAGGTTGACCTCCTAACCTAAGTACATGCAGGCGTGCCAAGATGCAATACCAACTCCGAACGACCCGAGAAAACACTCGATGATGGTAATCTTGAGACCCTCTCGGTCCACGTCCAAACAGACATTGGAATAGTCGTCGTGAAGTAGCCTTAGGTGGGCACTCACGAACAGTGATGGATCTGACGCAGCGTCAGAAATCACTATCCTATACTTGAGGTAATTAAACTTGAATAAAGAAGGGTACGGAGCTAACCTTCTGGGCTTTGTAGCCCTTCGTGTCGTGACAGGGCGGGGATTTGTCGTGGGCAGAAGCGTCGGGGGTGTTCGGCGTGGAGAAGGATCACTGGTTGGGCTGCGGGTCCTCTGTGGTGCGCAGGGAGAGAGAGAGAGGTGGCTGAGGTGACGCTGCCGAATCGCGGACGGGCGCTAGCGCGGACTGGCGTGCAACTGGGGATGCCGTATGGGTTGTTCGTGGGTGAATTCATCATTGTCCGTAGACACACGCGGCAGTTCAGCAAGGCCTGGTTCTGCAGGGACGAGGGAAGGGAGGGAGGAAGGTGGCGTCGGGGTCGTTCCTTCCCGAGGTGAGGGTTATCCTTCTCTTTCTTCCTTGGCTAGGTTCGTTAGGCCGCTCGAATTCGCGAGGAGGCCTTCAACTTCGCGGATCAGCCCCACGGCGTGCAGAACGTCACTGTAGGCTTTGTCGCAAGGTTGGGAACCAGATCGGTCAGCGGGAAGATGGGGTGCGCGGTTAGTGGACGTGAGCCGGATTTGATCGGGCGTTTCGGGACGGTACGTCTTCTGCGAATTCTGGGCATCTCGGGGGCGTCTCTGGGGTGGAAGGTTTCCACAAATGGGTTCCCGAATGAATCTAGGCGGTCGTCGGGAAGAGGGGAAGGCTCGTTAGCGTGGGTTCAATGAGGAGTCGTTTCCAGACGCAGATTCAGGCGTTCGCAGGGAAGCTTCCGGACGGGTACTTGATGACGTCTTCACGTCTTCTTCCGTCACGTCCAGCTACTTCTTCTTCCGCGGCCTCTCCCAGCGTCACAGATGGTGCGAGTTATATCGGAAATCGGTGTTGTCTATCGTTGGTCGACGGGCGTCCAATCGTAGCAGGAGAGAAAACGCACACGAGGAACCGTCAGACGGGGGTGGGGCGTCGCGTCCTCCTTCTTCACGTGGGCAGCAGGAGAGGACCGTGGACGTCGACCTCTCCTCTCCAAGATTATCTCTTCTCATCTTACTCTTCTCCTCATGCGAGCGGATGACGGTAGGCAAAGTTTCCTCCTTCTTCTCGTCTCACCGTCTCCTTTCTCTCCTCTCCCCACTCACTATCTCTCTAACAACTAGCTAAACGAACTACGAGAGCTTTCAACAATTCTCAAAACGGCACTAACAAAGTCTAGGGTTGAGGGGCAGGTCCTACCCTCCCTTATATAGGGCCCACAAGTGGGCTAAGGGAAGGTGGACCCACTTGAGGCCCTCTCCCTTTAGGGGTTTAAGTGGGCCTCCAGAATAGAGACCCAAATAAACCCTAAAAAGGGAAGAAGATATAAACATAAACACACACACACATATTATTGGGTCCGATAACACACAAATGCGAGGCCCAATAATCTAAGGAAAGAAAAGAATCACCAAGGAACATAGAGTGAGCGTGAGCTCATCGTCGTCACGGAGGTAGATGTCGTCTCGATGGCTAGGCCGTGTACTGAAAACTGGGCTCCTTCATCTTCGTGCGTCGATCGGGCTGGACTCGGACTGCCGGTGTCTCTTGAGCTGATGGAGATGGGTCTCGCTCACCATCACTTAGGGTTTGGTCAAATGTCAAACCTTAATTGATCACTCAAGTTAAATTTGATGCGTGTAGGAAATCATCGAGAACTCTTTTACTACCTTGGCAAAGGATTTCATTACATCTCATTCCTTCAATCAATCTTCTCAAATATTGAGGGCAAACAATAGCATCTGAACCACACAATCACCTTTGAGGACTTCCTGCCATATCCAATTTATGACGTTTTGGAGATCCTATGGCTAGGGATTTGTCAGTCATAATCAAAACATGATTATCCATCTACAAAATTTCTCTAGTGTCTCAAGTCAAGGACCAAGTACACAACCGTGACTTGAATAAGCTTGATTGATCAGTTGGTATAATATCATTCATGTAATCATAAGAGTCAATTTAGTGAACTCTTTTCTGCAAAGAGCACCCATAATTTATCATTGGTGTCTCCACACTGATGGCCACAGGATCAACCATACTCATCAAATTAGTAGAATCAAAGAGTGGTATTATTTTTGGATAATTCAATGTCCCTTCTCACATATCACATGAATATAAATTTTTATAACATATGTTTAAAGACTAATGATCACTGCATTATGATCTCATCTATAATTCACTCAGTCATTGTATGCTCATGGACTTCACTGCAAGCATCTGACAAGAGTGATAGTGACTAAATGTTTATTTTAATGAATATAAATAAAAGATGATAATGTGATTGGCTTGTAGGCCACATAAGATCCATTTGGCCCATGCTCTATGACCATCTAATAGGCCTATCTATTTCTATGTCTCCTCACCTCCTCGTCTTCTAATCTCGTTATGTGTCTTTGTCTTCTCGAATTCCGATGTCTTTAAAACTTGTAGTGTCTCTTTGTCTACCCTTCTTCTCACTATATAAACCCATTTCATCCTCAATTACTATAGAGAGAGAAACCCATAATAAATTAATAAAAAATGAGTAGATGTGTTTATATGGAAGAGGGAAGAGAGAGAATGAGAATATATCCTATGCAAAACTAATGCTTGTAAAAGGCTTATTGAGCTTCACTCGAATACCCCCTTCATGCTAGAGCATATGGATTAAACATATTGATGTAGGATATTTTGAGAAATATGATGAACATGATATGATAATGTGAGAGTGTGTATGTAATGAAGAAGTGAAGGAAGTATGATATAAACTTCTACTGATTTAATTATATAATTATCCTACAATCTAATGGAGGATCTATGAAGTGATATCAGTGAGAAATAACTTTATAATTCAGAGAAATATGGTAGAGAATAATTTGTAAAATGATAGGAGAGAAGAAAATGAGTGTGGATGATTTATAGGATGAATAGAGAATAATGTTTACGTATTACATAGAATAAGAAGGGATATTGCGTGCAGAGAGTTGGAGGATGATGAAATGGATTGAAGGGTGATAAAATAGCGGTTATTTAAGGGATAGAATAAGGTAGAGGATAGGGAAATTTAAGACAGGAATAGATAGAGAGATGGAGGAGTATAGAGAGATAAGATGATAAAGGAGAGTCTTGTGTTGGACTTAAGATATATGAGATGAACTATTAGTCACGGGTAAGACGATGAGAATGATACCTGATCGAGTGGTGATGTTGATGCTTCGGAGTCTCCAAATGATCCGGATATTCCTCAAAATGCGTTAGACGTAAGTTGTGTGAAAGAGGACAGAACGGGGAGGGGGGTGGAGAAAGGGAAAGGAAGGTAGAATCGGAGAATAGGGATTACGGGAGAGGCACTAGAACACACGAACACAAATTTATCAAAAACATCATCCTTTCATCGTTCTACATCAGTCCTTTTAAAGGACAATGAAAAGAGGCGTCGGGAGGAAAGAGACACGTCATGGCAGTTGCCCGCGCATGGGTAGTTATGCAATTCGCGGAGTTGTCCTTACGCCTTTCGTTAATTCTGTGACGGTCGTTGATCGATAATTTGCTCTATTTAGTTGATAATAAGGTGAACGGTTGCGGAACGGTTGGATTGACGTGTTTCTTGTGGTTTCTTGAGGGCTTTTGGCGGTAGTGGCCGTTTGAGATCTTCCAACGCGATTGTTCTTCGCACGCGCTAGGAAATCCGTGAAAGTTTACGTGACGACGTCCTTAGCTTTCGTGGTGGCGACCGATGAAAACCGGAATCTGCCTGATCTGTGCTGATTTTGACGGTGACAGAATCATAATGGAAGCTCATATGGAGTTTGACGGGTCAGAATTCTTCCCAAGATAGCTGATCCTCCGCGCGTCCGGGCTATGATCGTAAAATATATGTAATGATGTCGTTCACTTTTGCGGTTCGATCGGAGGAATGGTTTTCCTGTCTTTGACATTTTCTAAAATTGTTTTTTTAGCGGAAAGTCTCGCGTATCATCTGTTGTCTGGTAGTGTTCGAGATCGTCAAGATGTGTTGTAGGAAAAGGTTGACCTGGCTTCACGTTCGTAACTTTCGCTCCGCGGGATGACGATACGTATGGTAGCTGACGGTGACAGTGAATCCATTAATGGCGTAGATTTAATAGTCGCAGTCGTCTCATTCCCATGACGTTGGCTAATCTCTATGTACTCATTGGGCTTTGACTGGAAGGAGCTCAGCAATCCTCGTATTTCTTCAGGGTTTCACATCTCATGCCGTGATAGTTCTGCTCTCTTCCTCAAGGATATTCATTTGGCGGTGACGATGCTTGAAGTCTTCTTTCAATTGTCTTCGGGGTGAAGTGTTAGCTTGATAATCTTTGTTGATGAGGCTTCTTTAGGTTTGTGATGATCTTCAATAAGCAGATGCATAGTCTCATTCATGCAAAAGCTTAGTCTTGAAGTAGAACAAAATACTTTCTTCCATAGGTAATTAGATATAGATCTCTCTTATTTTATCTACGAGAGGTTTCAAAGAAAAAAGGGAATATAACACAAAGGTGTTCCTATTGATGTTTCTTGAGATCATTATTCATAACTATACAAGGTACCTATGACATAGTGGATATGGTTTGGAAATTAAGGAACCTATATCAAGGTAGAAGGTGGTTGACTTGGTCTATTAAAAGAATTCTAGGTATCTAAGGATAGGATTAAATACTTTGACCAAGTCAATCTTTAGATCAGTGTAAAATAGAAGAAGGAGGGAACATAATTCCCTTAAGATCTACACTCTCTTTCAATTATTTAGAGAGGATTTCTTCATTCACTTAATGGATGGTGAGTTTTTCAAACTCATGAGTAAGGAGGAGAATAGGTTTACTTGGAACCCTTGTGTTCATGTTTTAAAATAATTTTCCATCACATACCCACCTTGGTGTCCAAAGAGTCATCAAAGATATTGTTGAGAGGCTCAGTAAAGATGTTAGCTAATTGGTTTGATGAAGTTACTTACAACATATAGAGGACACCTTGAGGGCCTTATCCTGGATTTAGTGATAGTCTTGGTTGGTATGCTTTGTTCACTCATGAAATGTCAAGTTTCTCTCTATAAATTGATTATCACAATACATAGGCATAGTGTTTGAGAGAGAACACCCAACTCTTGCAGACGAGACACCAGCCAACAACAAAATCAACAACCCTACACTAATACAAGATAGTGACGTACATCCCGCAACAACAATCCTATACTCAAGATCCATGGCATAACGCATCGGCATATGACCCCATTCTCGGGGCAATCTCACAATTGGTACAACAAATGAAGTGGATGAACTCACACATAGGCAACATACAAGACTTCATCAAGACAAACATTCCTATTGTAACTGATAATAAAAAGGGTAAGCAAGTTTCATTTACTGACCAATTACCATCACAAGCCACTACCAACTTGAGAAATTAAGGGGCATCATCAAGCCAAATATATAATGTGAACCATGTTCATGTTGAAGATGATGCATTGGAGAGATTACACTAGCTATATCGAGCCTTCGAAGTGGCAAAGACAAATCGGATCCCTAAAAAGATCATCCCTTCCACCAAGGCTTGATAGACAAAGAAACAATTATTGTCATGTTAGAACAAGACAACAATTCCGAGGATGAGGAAGAATAGACTAAGGCTAAACCAAATCCAAATTCATACAAGCCTCGTGTGCCTTACCCTTAAGTACTAAATTGCCCTAGAGCCAAGGTAAATGAACCTGACGATCACCTACTAGAAGGCTTCCAAAAGGTTACCATCACCATCCCCTCGATAAATGTCATCAAGCATATTCCCTCTTACGTAAAATTCCTTAAAGGCATATGCACACCCCATAGGAGCCCTAAAAGGATCCAATAGAGCAAAATTGTGAGTTCAATTTTGATGAATTCCTTATTGATTAAAAAAAGAGATTCTGGAGCGCCCATGATCACTAGTGAAATTGGAGGAATGAATTTTACTAGATATTTATTAGACACTTGAGCTAGTATCAATATCCTCCCAAAAGCAATATTTGACCCTCATGTAGGGAGTTAAAATCTTTCCTTGCAGAATTATGCTTAGTAGATATATCGGTTAGGAAACCCCACGACATAGTAGAAGACGTGATCATAAGAATAGAAGATTGTTATTTCTCGATAGACTTCCTAGTCATAAATATGAAAATCACTAAGGATCTTAGTCAAGTCTTGATCATCTTAGGACGACCTTTCTTAAATACAGTGAAAACCGTCACTGACTAGGGAAAAGATGAAGTAATACTAAAGGTGGGAGAGTACACAGTGAAAGTCGACATCAACAAGCTAATGAAGTACCATTCATGAGTTTTTGAGGATTTGGGTACCATTGACCTTTGTGATAATGAGGATATTGAAGCTTGCATAGAAGAAGTTACGGCAATCAATGAGGAAGCTGATTTTGAGGAGCTACCATTGGATGAGCTTATCTTGGAACTTAAGCATCTACCATCTACACTCAAGTATGCCTTTCTTGATACTCAATATGCAAGGCCGGTGATGATTTTGTCTCAGCTTGATCATGATCAGGAGAAACAATTACTCGACTTATTGTGATGGAATGAGCAAGCAATCGATTAGTCCCTAGAGAACTTAAAGGGATTAGATCCCTCACTATGCACACATCACATCTTTTTAGAGGAGTCCAAACCCAATCAGGAAAGAAGAAGAAATACTTAAGTGGCTAAACGCAGAAATCACATAGCCCATATCTGATAGCCAGTGGGTTAATCCAGTGCACTTTGTTCTCAAGAAAGCCGGAGTCAAGTTAACTATGAATGAGAAGGGCGAGGAGATCCAAACATGCCTTCTGAAAAAGTGGCAAGTTTGCATCGACTATCAAAATTTAAATGTTGACTTGATCCTTGTTAGATATAGCTCATTAGAAGGTCTTAGATATAACTCATTAAAAGGTGTATTGTACTAGCTCTTATGAGAACTCCATAGTTAAGCGTGCTTGAGTGAGAGCAGTACTAGGATTGGTGACCTCTTGGGAAATATTCATATTTTACTATGCTCAAGGATATTAGTCCCACATGGGATACATTTCTATCTTTCTCTCTTTCTTCTCTATAAATAGAGGCTTGTAATCTCTTCTTTATTCACTCAATACAATTGGGCTTTACCATTCACAATCCTGAATCATTTGGTAGGACAGAGTTACTTCTACTTCTTAGATGGATGTTTGGGCTACAATTAGATTGTGATTCATCCAGAGGATCAAGAGAAGATAATATTTATATTTCCCTTTGGCACGTTTGCTTTTAGATGGATGCCATTTAGATTCAGTAACGCCTCCTCGACATTTCAGAGATGTATGACGACGATCTTGTCTGACTTCCTAGGCGACAATTTAGAGGTCTTCATGGACAACTTTTTAGTCTTTGGAGATGACTTTGACAACTGTCTAGCTCACTGATAACATACAATCTTAACATGCAATTACATGATTATTAATGCAAATTAAGGCATAAAACATTCCATTTTTATACATGTTATTATAATTTGAGTGTATATCTATCATTTCATGCAAATTTAAGTTATAATTTGAAAATGCACTATTTTAGGGATAAGTATGCATTTTTAAGAATGTATTTTTAAAATTAGATTATTCCCATCTATATTTACGATGATAATTTGATTTTAATGCTAAATAATAAGAGAAAATGCTTTTTATATACTCATTTATTTTTATAAGTTTTAATTTTAAAGAGAAGTGAGTGTATTTTTAAAATTAAAATTTATTATTTGGTTATTTAAATAATTTGAATTTTTAAATTGATAGATAATTTAATTTTTGATCCAATGAAACAAATTTGGATTAATTTAGAGTTATCTTTTAAAAGTTATGAATTTTCTATTTTTAGGGATTTTTTCAGATTTTTTCTAAAATTTTTATAAATTTAAAATCAATTTATTTCATTTAAATTCATTAAAAGAATATCTTTATTTTTCACGTGTTGACGTGGCAGATTGACAAAGCGTTTTATGCGGTTGTTAAAACACACAAACGTCGGTCAAAAAAATTTATATACCGAACTCACAATTAAAAAAAGATATAAAATCAAGTAAAGTGTATGTATTGGGTCGATCCATAGAGAACAATGTTGACTTTTATTACAGAGTTGACTTGGTCAAACTTAGGTTTAAAAGAGGTTTTAAAGAAGTAAAAATGAGATTTTATGAATAGAAATAATATAAATATACTAAATAAGGAATTTTAAGATTTAAGATCTCGAATTTGACAGAGAAAACCCAAAAGTCAAAGTCAAATCGTTGACTTTGACCAACAGTCAAATTTATTGAAAATCAGATAATCAAAAGATGTCAGAAGATTACAAAAATATATATTCAGAATCTATAGAGAAAATAGAATTTATAGATATAGAATTCGTAATTTTTCGATAAGAATTGGATTTATAATGAATTATTGAAAATCAAATATCAAAAAAATCCTGAAATGAACACTTCAGAGAAAATCTTCAAATTGACTAATCAAATGTTATCCAAATCTTGAAATTTACATATCAATAGAAAGATAAGAACTAGAAGATTCCAAAGATACCAAAATTATCAAATTCTGATTTATATTTTGAAAGTAATTGACCCCGAAAGTCAACGCTCAAATTCGGTTTGAAAATGAAGAGTGCTCGGTTAAACGTTAAATTGAGGGGTCAAATGATCTTGGAATTTGATGGATTTGCTATCCACGGAAAGCTGATGAAATAAGGAATCCAATGAAATGAGAATACGGTGATTCAGAATTATAATAAGAGAGATATACTTTTTTTCAAAAATCAGCAAAATTTCGGACTAAATTTATGTAAAATTGAAGAACACTATGATTTAAAACTCAAAATTAACGGTCTAAAACTAATAAAAACTCAAATTACCATCAGAAAATCGATTGAATCTCACTACTAACTTGATTTGCCACAAAGATGGGGCCTCAATTCACACGGATTGAAGCGAATTTGCTCGATTTCTTCCTCGCTGACGTTCGGCGTTCAAGGGGAAAATTTGATGAAACCCGATGGAAATTTGTGATCAATCCCGTTCCGATTGGATCACAATCGAGTCTTAACGTGGGGGGATCATGAAGAACTCAAGATCTTGCTTTAAAATCGCTTAATTCCTTCACGATTCAATCAAGAGTTGAGAAATAAGGAGATAGTTCATCGGTTTTTAAAGGGAAATTTCCGCGGAAAATCAGGGCCGTCCATCTTGCGATGCGATTTGTGCCATCCGATCATGTGTGACCATGGGAATCGTGGCCCATGACGCGGTCCATGTTCTCCTTCAATGAGAGCCGTATGATGAGGATCAAACGCTCCTCATGTGTCCGGGTGTCACCACGATCACATGACACGACCCACGCCTTTCGTGCTTTTTGCCCGTTCGATGAAGATCAGACCATCGTGATGCGTCCAGGCGTCTCCACGGTGAGCTTCGATGAGATTTTATCGTGGCCGTCAGATTTCACTTAAAGCCCTTTTGACGCACGTGTCTTGATGAAGATCGCGTGGACTCGAGTCCACGCGATCGATGCCCTTGCGTTTATCGCGATCACATCTGACGTCTATGGTACTGCCACATGACCTGCATTTGAAATGATTAAACGGGATATAGTCCCACACGGAGAAAAACAAGGAGGTTGGCACGTATAAAAGGTAGAGGGGCGGTAAGCATTTGCGTTAGTGCCGCAATGATCTTACCAGGGCCCACTAACCCGTTGGCCCTTCACCTGCCATCCCCCTTGTCACGTGGCGCCACCCGGGCATCTACGTGGACTCGCGTGGCCCCTGCGACGTGTCTGCGCCACCTGTGCGCTAATTGCGCGCCACCTGCGCACCGCGTGGGCCTCGTAGCTCTGCCACGTGGCCTTGCGTGTCGCGTCGCATCCGTGCGGGTTGATAACATGCTAAATAAACATTATAAAACATGATTTTTGATGCATATTAAGGTATAAATAATTTCATTTCCATGCATGTTATCATATTTATATGTATTTTTCTATCATTCCATAATAAATCATTATAATCTCAAAAATACTTTAAATTAGGGTTTTATATGATGATTTAAAGATGAATAACTTAATAACCCATCTTTTCTTGAGATTATAGATGCTTTTAGAGTCAAAATAATGAGAGAAAATGTTTTATAAACATTTATTTATATTTTCTTAAGATAAAATCCTTAAAAAATAAATGTATTTTTGAAATGGAAATTAAAACTCTCATTATTTATTAATTTTGACTCTTTAGAATGATAGATAATTAAATTTTGGATCAAATGAAAGAAATTTGGATTAATTTAGAGTTATCTTTTAAAACTTATGAATTTTCTAATTTTTAGGGATTTTTCCGGATTTTTTCTGAATTATTTTTTATTTTTAAAAGATTAAAATAATTAAAATAAAATAAAAAATCGGGTTTATTTTTGCGCGGGACCCACATGGATGCGACGTGGCACTCAGGGCCACGTGGCAGCGCCACGCGGGCCCATGCAAGCGCCAACGTGGCGCATAAGTGACACATGTGCATATTTATATTTATTGTAAGTATATGGGTTATAGTACATATAAGCATTCCGCATTCGGAATTTAATCTAACCCTCTTATTTCGCACACCTTATAAACCCGTTGGATTTCTTTAATTTTCTTCGTGTGAGACTAAGTTCCACACGGAATCTCAAGTGCAGGACACGCGGCAAAAGGATGAACGTTGGATCAATTTAAAGACGATCGAGGCGCGTCAATTGGATGGGCTCACGGTCCACCTGATCATATCAAATGCACGTGCCTTTAAATCGGGAGTTATAATGGCTGTGATCGCGTCGCGCGGGATGCATCCGAAGCATCGGATCACGATCCAACGGAGGCGATCAAATGCATTTTTTAACGCATCTCAACAGCCGCATCTAGACGCTCCATTAGAGATCCGACGGCCGCGACCTAATCAAAATGGTCCACGATGGACCGTTTCATCGTAACCGTCGATCGTTTCGATCGGACGGTTATGCCCAAAAAGTGTATAAATAGATATGTTCTTCGGACTTTCTAAGAATTCTGAGTTAGAAATCAAGCAAATTGATCTATTTAGACACCTCCCTACTCGAATCTCTCGATTCTAGCTTCTTCTACACTCATTTCCACATCCACGGAGGGCAAGAACTCGAGATTTGGTTGAGTAGAGAAGGAGAAATCGATGCTTGAATCTCCACATCGCGTTCTTCACGTTTTTCGACGATTAAGAGGTTTAATCGTGTTAATTTGATCGCTATTTGGGATTAGTGGAAGCGGTTTTTCATAATCTATCATCCAATCATGTTTAATTTCAATTTAGATTAGGATTTCAAGTTAATTTGGTTTAATTTTAGTCAATTTCACGATTTTCAAGTTCGGAAATATCTCTCTATTTCAAACTTCAATTTCTTCGCGAAATCAAGATCAATTTCGATGATTCTTGATTCCGTGGGAGCGATTTGAAGCTATCTTTCATAATATACCATTTTCCCTAATTTTTACCATCGATTTATCATTCGATTTGATCAATTTTGAAGAAAACATCAGAAATTTCCTTATTTCCCTGTGGATTTGACCCTTATTTACCATTATACCCCTCAATTCGAATCATTTTCATCAAATTAGTAAGTTTGGACTTTGTTTTGACACGAGACCGTGTGAAATCGATGACCTCGTGGTTTCGTCTCGTCACGGGTCCCACGCGCCACATCAGTGTCCGCGCCACGTCAGCTCCACGGGGTCTGTGGAATATAAAAACCCCTTTTTTGAGATTTTAGTTAAGAAATAATTAAAATGAAAATCAGTAAAAAAATCCAAAAAGTCTAAAAACTTCAAAAATATCAATAACTTTGAAAATACAACTCCTTTTAATCTCAAATTTTCTCCATTGGATTACAATTCTCGTCCTTTTTACTGTAATGACATTTAAAATATAATTTTAAAGAAGAATATAGGATGAATTAAAAATAACATAAAGGCATTCATCAAGATCTCTCTCTTTTAATCATCCAATAATTTTCTTCTTAAAATTAATCCTTTAAATCATCTACTAAAGTCAAAATAAGTCAGAGAAAATACTTAATTCCTATTAATTTAGCCTTGCAAAAAGATTAATCATCAAGAAGGCACATAATTAACCCTAATTTATGCATAAATATGAAATTTAGTATAATGGCATACCAATGGAGAAAATTCATAAAAACTATGATAACATGCATTATATTCACATAAAATAAGCATGAATATGAGTTAAATAGGATAAGAATTTAAGTTATAAATGCATGTTATCACAGATGACGTGACACGAGCGGAAAAAAAAGAAGCATGCCACGTGGCGACATATGAGACCGCCATGTGTCGCACACGTGTATGCGTGTGCAAGTGCGCATGTGTACATATGTGACTGTGTACACACGTGTGTGCGGGTGTGTGTGTAATTAAGGAGAAAGCATCCTGTTAAGGATTTTCGCTAACTCCTTAATTATGGCACCTTATATACACGCAATTTCATATTTTATTTTTGCCATGTGAGACTTTTTTTTGTTTTTAATTTGTGCAGGTGACGTGGCAGCATGTGGAGTGTCTGATCGCGGAATTAAAACTTGACTGTTGATCGTCACTTAAGGCGGGGGCTACGTGGTGCATTCTTACTCATTGGCGAATTATTTTTAAAAATGATTTAATCTTTGCCGTTGATCTGAAGAGTTCGAATGGATGAGATTAAAATTGATGAAAACGCATCCGGAGCGTTAGATCAAGATCAAACAGGTGGTGTTTCAGGCGTTATTTCTTCACGGGACCACGTGGTGAAATCTCAGCGGTCCATCTTCGATCCAACGACCACGACTTAACCGTAACGATTCACACTCATGCGTTTCATCAGAGCCGTTCATTGAAGATTAAACACTCCATCAGACGGTTACGCCAAATTTTTTTATAAATTGACATATTCTTCGACATAGTAATTCATTCTTTGATGTTTTCAAATAATGGAATTGTTTAGGCACCATTATCCTTGAATCTCTCACTTCCAATTACTCTATACACATTTCAACGTCGACAAAGTGGTTGGAAGTAAGATTTCATCGATAGAATAGGGAGATTTCACCTCTTGAACGCCGATGATCATATTCGAAAATTTGAGAATGAAAAGCCTTGAATCCGGCAATTAATTGAATCATTTCAATCTCTATCTCGGGTTAGATTATGTGTTTTCTTCTTAATATTTTGTTATGTATCATTAGATTATGATTTAGGATCGTAGATTTAGTGAATTTTGTTTTTAATTATAGATTTCTCTCTCTTCTCGTTCGGAAATTTCTACTCAATTTCGCTCTTTGATTTCTCCGCGAATCTTGATCCAAATCGAGTAATTTTTTAATCCGTGGATTCTTCTCTGAGTTCTCTTTCCAAATATATCAAAATCCCTAATTTCTCACCTCAATTCATTGTTCAATTCGATCAAATTTCAAAAGATCTCTGAAATTTCCCTTATTTCTCTGTGGATTCATAAAATAGGTGAGTTTAGTATTAATTTTGACATGAATTGGTGTGCATTCAACGAGCGTGCCAATTCGGTCTGTCACTCACTTGACAAAGATCATCAAGGTCTGCATCAAGAAACAACTAGTGTTGAGTTGGGAGAAATCCCACTTCATGGTATGAGAGGGAGTAGTGCTTGAGCATCTTATCTAGTGTGAAGAACTAGAGGTGGACAAGGCCAAGATCAAGGTCATCCAAAACCTCCACCAACCAATCAAATTATGTGATCTACGGAGCTTTCTCGGGCACGTTGGCTTCTACCAAATGGTCTATACAAGTCTTTGATAAAGTCTCCAAGTCGTTGACCACCCTTCTATGCAAGGACAAAGACTTCATCATCAACAAGGAAGGGGAGTTAGCATTCATGATGTTGAAGCAAGCATTGATCGAGGTGCCGATTCTACAAAGTCCTAATTGGGACTTACCTTTCGAGATCATGCGCGATGCTTCAAACTATACATTGAGAGCAGTTTTCGGGCAATGAGTAGACAAGAAGCCAATTGTCATATGTTCCGCAAGAAAAACACTTGCCAAAGGTCATATGCATTACACGGAGTTGGAGAAGGAGCTCTTGGCACTGGTCTATGCCTTACAGAAGTTCAGAAGTTCTGTCCTTACATCTTGGGGAGCAAAATCATCATCTACATTGATCATGCAATACTAAAGCTCTAAAAAAGAGGCGAAGCCACGACTTATACGATGGGTGTTGCTTCTTCAGGAGTTCGACTTAGAGATTTAAGATAAAAAGGGCTACGAAAACTCAGTGGCGGATCACCAATCACATCTCCATATTCCAAGTAAGGGAGACATCAGTGACACATATCCTAATGAGCATCTCCTTGAGATATCTAGTCATGTTCCTTGGTTTGTGCATATCATCAACTTCCTCGTGATTGCATCGATCCCGGAGCATTGGAGTCAATATCTAAAGAACAAGGTCTTCGATGAACTTTAAGTACTACTTTTAAGAAGAACCACTTTTACTCTCTCTCACATACAACCAGATCATTCGATGATGCATACAAGAGGAGGAGCAAGGAGACATTTTAACGATGTGTCACTCATCAGCCTGTGGATGACACTTTGTTGTGTGAAATATGATAAGATGCCAATTAGACATGATGATACACGATTATTAATGCATATTAAGGCATAAAAGATTTCATTTCTATGCATGTTATCATATTTATGAGTATTTATCTATCATTCTATGAAAAAGTCATTATAATCTCAAAATACTTTAATTTAGGGTTAATTCTGATGAATTAAAGATACATAATTTTATAACCCATCTTTACTTGAGATTATAAGTGGGTCTTAAAGTTAAATAATAAGAGATATCATTTTTATAGCATTCATTTAATTTTCTAAAGTTATAATCATAAAAAAGGAATGTATTTTTGAAATAGAAATTAAATCTCTTCTTATTTATTAAATTTGAATTTTTATAATAATAGATAATTAAATTTCTGATCAAATAAAATAAATTTCGATTAATTTGGAGTTATATTTTGAAAGTTATAAATTTTCTAATTTTTAAGGATTTTTCTTAAATTTTTAATGAATTTCTAAGGAATTTTCCGGAATTAAAAATTGATTCTTGTAATTAAAAATCAATCTTTCAAAATTTTATTAATGCACAGGTGACGTGGCGTGATCTGGACCGTCCGATCAGATCGCGATCAACGATCGAGGCGAGGAGGCGACGTGGCAACGATGAGGAGCGTCCGATCGCGCGTGGATTTCTAACCATTGATCTTCACTTATGGGTGTACACCGGATGCGTCTTAATCTCGACCGTTGATCGCGATGAGTTATAATGTTCGAGATTAAATCAATTGAAAACTGCATCTGATGCATCCGATCACGATCCAACGGCAGACATTTCGATGCGTTTTTATAACGCACATCGACGTGGCTTCATCTCAAGCATCCGATTGCGATCCAATGGCCACGACTTAACGGTAACGATTCGCAATCATGTGTTTCATCAGAGCCGTTGATGCATTTCATTGGACGGTTATGCCCAAATCTCTTATAAATTGAGATGTTTTTCGTATTTGTAAAGCATTCGAGTGCAATGCAATCAAATTGAACTATTTAGACACCAAATCTCTTGAATCTCTTGATCCCAATCGCTTCTAGACTTATTTCCGCATTCACGGAGTGCTTAAGATCAAGATTTTCGACGATTGACGAGGACGAAATCGACGCTTGAACTCCACGATCGTGATTTTTCAGATTTTGTTATGAAAAGCCTTGATTCTGGCGATTAATTGGATCAATTCGATCGTAATTGTGGGTTAGGGATCGTGTTTTATCCTATCTATCGTCTCTTACTGTTTCAATTTCATTTTAGAATCATTAATTTAAAGTAATTTCAATTGTATTTTTGATAATTTCGTTCTTCCAATTTTCAGAAAATACCCCTCTCTTCGATCTTCAATTTCTCCGCGAAATCAAAGTCAAATTCGATGATTTTTGATTCCGTGGAATTGTCTTCAAGTTCTCTTTCATAAAATACCATTTCCCCCACTTTCTATCACTGATTTATCATCCGATTTGATCAAATTCGAAGAGATCATCAGAAATTTCCCTAATTCCCTGTGGATTCAACCCATATTTACCATTATACCCCTCAATTCGAATTATTTTCATTAAATTGATAAGTTTGGACTTTATTTTGACATGAATCGGTGTGCAATTAACGACCACATTGATTCGATCCGTCAAAAGACTGTTGACAAGATCCATTAGAGCGACTTTTTTTGGCCTACCATGTTCAAGGATGCCCACTGTTTCTACATAGAGTGCTTAAAATGCCAAGCAGCATTTAATAGCTCCAAGCAATATGAGATGCCACTCAAGCCTATCCTTGAGACGGAGATATTTGATCTATGGGGGATTGACTTCATGGGACCTTTCCCATCTTCATACAGGAAAGAGTATATTTTGGTAATGTGGATTATGTGTCCAAGTGATTTGAGGCTATCTCCACTAGGACAAACAACCATCAAAAGGTGTTCAGATTCATCACGAGGTACATCTTCTCCCAATATAGATGTCCAAGGGCCATCATCAGCGATGGAGGCCCACACTGCTATCATCACGTCACCACTTTTGTTCATTATTGATGAAGTATGGACTACATCATCATGTCACCACACTGTACCACCCTCAAGCAAATGGCCAAGTTGAGGTGAGCAACAAAGAAGTTAAGAATATGTTAAAGAAAATCATTTCTGATGCAGTATGGGCATATCAGACAGCTTACAAGACACCCATCGAGATGTCTCCTTTTCGGCTCATCTTCGAGAAAGCGTGTCACCTTCCATTTGAGCTTGAGCATCAAGCATAGTGGGCTATGAAGAAGCTCAACTTATCTCTAGATTAAGCAGGAAAATAAAAACTTCTCTAGCTTCAAGTGTTACACGAGCTAATGCATGACGTGTACGAGAATGCAAAGATTTACAAAGAGTACCCGAAGGCCTTTCACGATAGGCACATTAGAAAAAAAAACCTTTCAAGTCAATGATAAGGTATGAATCTATGATTCTCGCCTTAAGCTCTTTCCAAGTAAGTTGCGCTCATGATGGGACGGTTCATATGTAGTTTTGGAGTTCTTTGAGGATGGATCTGTTCATTATTTTTTACATCAAATTCGGTAAACAATTCAAGGTAAACAACCATCATCTCAAGCTTTACCTGACATCAGAGGCACCCACACCATGTAGATATGGTTAATGTGCATCTTTTCAAGGCTCTTGAGGATGTGACATCAGTATCATCCTCACCCCATCGATCGTCGTGAGCTCTATTAGGTTTTTATATGGTTGAAGATGTTAAACTTAGCGCTTCTTGGGAGGCAACCCAAGATTACCTTTACTAACTTTTTATTTTGCTTTTTGTGCTTTTTGTTCTCAATTTTGTAGTCGTTGAAGAAGGGACTACACTGTGTAGAGGGTGGCACGAGCAAGAAAATCCCTTGGACAAGCATCAACACGTCGAAAGAATTTTTTCTAAACCATTTCTTTTGATCACATTTTTGTTATCTTTGTCATGTCATGCATGATATTCTTGCCATCTTTTCATAAGCATGATGTTTTTATTGAGGAAAATGAAGATTTGAAGCTGGGGTGAAGACTTTAAAAGACTCAACAATTTTTGAAAAAAATTGAAAATTGAAAATTCTAAAAACTCTTCTTTTCTAAAATTTTACCACTCTACTCCCACCTTAGAAGTCTTGACATTTAGATATCGTTTCTACTGTAGATGTATAAGTGAGGGCCTTATCACCTATGTGAATACATTTTTTAGTAATAAAGCTAAAAGATTTAAATCAACCATAGGATTACTTTTAGTTGTTGACTTCTTTGGGGTTGGGAATCAAATAGGCACCAAAGAAAATGAGAGATCAGAAGGTTAAAGTGCTATGAGATTTAAATATAGAGATTTTGAGTGTCGTTTAAGCAGATTCATATCTCATACCTTACATCACCCTAATCTACTTAGTGTGGGAATTCCTCGCTTCCGAACTTTCCCTTAAAAGAGTGCAATGAGCCCTAATTCTTAATGCACCTATCTTTGTCCCTTTAGGCATTTAGTTCTATTATTTACCTTTCTAGTTTTAATTATGTTATACCCATTTTTCAGTTTCACTCATGATAATCACACTCCCAAATGACTCACACATGCATCACATCTCTTACACAATCCCCTGACAGGTACAAATCCTTTCACATTACACTTCACATTTTTGCATACTCTCCTAAAAAGAACTCCTACATATCCTCATTTCATATAAATCCTTCTGAAATCTTGATACATATAAAAAAAAGAGAAGGAAAAAGGAAGGAGAAAAAGACAGAAAAATGGAGGAATAAGAAGAAAGTGAAAGAAGGAGAATAAGTTAGGGGACTGACTTCTCTTCTTCCATCCCATATTTACCACTTCCATCTATCTCTATCATCCATCATCCATCATTATCTACATCATTTGGGAGCATAATTATCATAAGTGGTACCTTCTTTGTTTTCAAATCCAATTTGTTTACATTTTTTTTAATCATGACATTCGTTTAGTTATAGTTATCTTTTTATTATTTTATCCACCTCATCATGTTACATCTCAAAGATAGGAAATCCCTTTGAAAATGCACTCTTAATAAGAGGAAGACGAGTTGAGGGGAGTTCTAATGCACTAGGTAGCGTACATATGAGTGAAGGAGTGATGTAACTATTGAGAGGGTAAGGAATTACATATGCTCATGAGAGTGTGAGGATCTTTTTATCCCCATAGCATCAAACCTTGGATATGCTCACCTCGATCATAATTGAGGATAAGACTTAAGCATTTGCCGATGAGCGCTACCCTTATATTGACTAAATAATTCAACCTAGAGATAGAATCTAGATCATAATAGTTCAATCTATGGGGAAGCGTAATCATACATTTATACACTTCACCTCTTGAGTTGAAACGATCAAAGGATGAAAGGAATTTCTAGGGAGATTCTATAGTTATTTTCTAAGGCATTAGCAATTCTTCAAGTTGGGGGGTGTGATAGCATGCAACTTAGACTAGTAATTATATGATTATTAATACAAATTAAGGCATAAACCATTCCATTCTTATACATGTTATCACACTTAGAGTGCATATCTATCATTTTATGAAATTTAAAGTTATAATCTCAAAATGTACTATTTTTAGGGATAATCATAAATAATTAAAAAGATATTTTATATTATATCATCCTCATTTTATATTTGAGATTATAATTGAGTTTTAATGTCAAATGCTAAGAGAAAATATTTTTGTATGACACATTTATTTTATAGTTTTATTTTTCAAAAGAAATGAGTATATTTTTCAGATAAAATTTATTATCTTGTTATTTATGAATTTTTTAAATGATAGATTATTTTATTTCTGATCAAACAAAAAACTTAACAAGAGTTATATTTTAAACTTTTATGAATTCTTTTATATTTTTAGAGACTTTTCTTGAATTTTTTTAGAATTTTTGTGGATTTTTCTAGATTTATTTTGAATTTAAAACATTACAAATTGTTTTTAGTTGTGTACTAACGTGGCGCGTGACGTGGATGGTGTGCTTGCGTGGCAATGTATGCACGCGTCATGTGGCGCACACGTGTGCACATATGTGTTCATGTATTAAGCGGTTAAACATCCTTTTTAAAGGATGTTTAAGCTAAATCGCTAATACGCCTCTCTATTTAATTGCAATTTCGGCTGATATTTTTGTCATGTGAGACTATATTTTCTTTGTATTATACAAGTGACATGGCGGATTCTAGAGCATGGGATTGCGTGAATTAATCACAATCGTCGATTTTCACTTACTCAAAGCGGTACATGGCGCTCTCTGATTGGGCGACAATTCGTGTTTTTAAATATTTATAATCTCAACCATTTCATCTAAGGAGTAATAATAGCTGAGATTCAATTGCGCCCAATGGACTCCCATGGACACATGTACACATCCAGAGCGTCCGATGAAGATCAAACATAGTCAACTATGCAACGCTTCTTCTTCACGCAGTGACGTGGTGAAATCTCAGCGCTTCATTGTGAATCTAATGGTCGTGAGTTAATGACATCGATTCACATTCTAGCATTACATCTGAGCCATTGATTGAAGATTAAGAGGCAAATCAAATGATCGCGCCCAAATTTTTCCTATTTAAACCCCTGTTCTTCGACAAAAAATAATATTCTAGGATGTTTTGAGTAATCGAATTGTTGAGACTCCTCAATCCTTGAATCTCTTGCTTTCTTCCTCTTCTAGACTCATTTTCACGTCCGAGGATTGTTTGAAGTCAAGATTTCATTGACAGAATCGGGAGAGTTTGTTGCTTGAACACTGGATTGTCATTTTTTGAAATGCAGAATGAAAAGCCTTGATCCGGCAATGAATTGGATCATTTTGAGTGCAATCTGGTAACATTGATGCAGGGTTAGATTACGTGTTTTCTCCCTAATATTTCTTCTTTTAGCATTAGATTTCAATTTCAAATAGTAGATTAGTTGAATTTTATGAAATTTTAGTAGATTAGTGTTTTCTCTCTTTGTGATCGATATTTCTATCTTGATTTCACTCCTTGATTTCTCCACGAATACTGAAACAAATTGAGTGATCTTTGATTATGTGGATTCGTCTTGAAGTCTTCTTTAAAAAATATTAAATTCTCTAATTTCCCAATTCATTTTGTCATCCAATTTAATCAAATTTCAAAAATACATAAAAAATTTCCCTAAATTGCCACGGATTTTACCCTTATTCATCATTATATTAATCAATTCATAATTAAATCTTAAAATTTGTGAGTTTGGTAATTATTTTAACACACATTTGTGTGTTTTCAATGACTGTATGAATTAATTTCATCAAGGGACCACCTCTTTCTGAGGGATGCTTGATGCTTGATAACATGCATTTTATACATGAATTTACATGATTATTAATGCAAATAAAGGCATTAATTATTCCATTTGTATTCATGTTATCATATTTTAAGTACATTTCTATCCTTTTATGTAATTTCATGTTATGATCTAAAAATACATCATTTTATGGATAATTATGCATAATTAAACAATATGATTCTAATCCTATTTGTATTTGAGATCATAATTATATTTTCATGATTAAATGATAAGAGAAAAGATCTTTATTTACACTCATGTATTTTTCTAATTTATTTTATATAATACATGAGTATATTTGTTTAATTAAACTTCATTATCTTTTTATTTTAATATTTTGACTTTTTATAATGATAGATAATTCAATTTCTGATCCAAAAAAACAAATTTGAATTAATTTGGAGTTGTATTTTGAAAGTTATGATTTTTTAATTTTTAGGAGTTTTTCTGAAATTTTTTTGAATTTAATTAACTCTATTTTCAATTTTTAATTAGCTAACAAGAATTAAAAAAGGGTTTTTAATTACTGCGCACTGATGTGGCAGAGCGAAGCCACGTGGTGATGCGCGGACATGCGTCCGTGTGACACGTGGATGCGTGTGTGCGTGACGTGTGTGCGTGTCACGTGTGTGTGTGCGTGACACGTGTGTGCGATATTAATAAGTGGTTAGGAGCATCCATTTAAGGATTTAAGCTAACCTCTTAATATCACCTATCTTATATACCTAATAAAACCATTTCTTTTATTCCGTATGGGACTATGTTTAGTTTATTTTGATTTCAAGTGACGTGGCAGTATGAGAGACGTCTGATCGCGTGATTGAATCACGTGCTCAGATGTCACTTACTCACAAGGGTACGTGGCAGAATCGTATTACACGTCAATTCGATTTAAGCTGTTTAATCTCAGCCATTCATCCTTGAGTTATAGCGGTGGAGATTTAAAGCACACGATGAATACATCATTTATGGCGATCGTTCGATGAAGATCCAATGGACGCGATGAAACTACGCCTCCTCTCTCATATGCGACGTGGCTCACTTTGGAAGCTCCATCTGCGATCGGATGAACGCGACTTAAACACGTCAATTCATCAACCGACGTGTAATCTCAGCCATTGATCGCGATGAACTGACGCATCTGATGGTTACGCTCAATTTCTCTTATAAATAAGAATGTTCTTTGCGATGGAAATGTTATATTAGATTATCAAGCAACTCGAGCTATCTAGACACCACAATCTGAGAATCTCTTGATTTCTTAAGCTTCTTGACTCATTTCCGCGTCCGAAGACTGCAAGAAATCAGAAATTGATGGAGGGAATTGGGAGAAATCACATCTTGAATGTCATCTTCGTTTTTGAAATCGCGGAATGAAAAGTCCATGAATCCGGTCAATTAATTGGATCATTTCGAGTGCGACTTTGGGTTAGATTGCATGTTTTCATCCTAATCTTCATCATTTAGCATTAGATTTACATTTTAAATCGTAGATTAAGTTTAATTTCTATTTAATTTTGGTTTTTCAATCATTTTCGAGATCAAATTTTCTCTCAATTTCAAACTTTGATTTCTCTGCGAATTCTAATCCAAATCTCTTGATTTTTGATTCCATGGATTTGTATTGGAGTTATCTTTCTTAATATACTAAATTTCCTAATTTTCTAACCTCAATTCATTGTTTGATTTGATTGAATTTCATAGATATCTCAAAAATTTCCTTAATTCTCCAGTGGATTTCGGCCCTTATTTACCATTATAACCTTCAATTCGTGAATTAATCTTTAAATTGCTAAGTTTTGACTTTTTTTCTCACACGAGATCGTGTGTATTTAACGACCGCACGACTTCATTTCGTCAATTCCCCCCCCCCAAAAAAATAAAAATAAAGAAAACAATGAAACGATAAAACATGCGGATGTGACAATAGATGAAACGTGCGGTCGCTGAAACACACGATCGTCGGTCAAAAAAACTTATAATTCTGAACTCACAATGATGTAAAAATCAGAAATCAAGTACATTGATGAGATCGGGTTGAATCCATAGAGAGCACAGTTGACTTTTATCGAAAGAGTTGACTCGGTCAACTTAAGTCTAATTAGGGTTTTAAGAAATAAATATGTTATATAATCAATGGAAATGATACTACTATGTGAGAGAAGATGTTTCTAAAATTTTGAAAAATATTTAGAGAAGAAAAGTCAAAAGTCAAAGTCAAAGCATTGACTTTGACCCTACTTTGACTTTTTGTAAAATTAGAGAAGAAAAAGGTGAGATAATAATATAAAAATTATTATAAACTAGAGAGAAAGAGGAGAATTTTGATATAAAGATCGTGATTTTTAGAGAAGACTAAGATTTGCTGTGATTTTTCCAAAATCAATAGATAGAAAATCACCCTCATTAAGGTTCCGATCAAAATTCATAAAATGACTGATCAAATGATATCCAAATCTTGCAATTCATATGCATAGAAAGCTTATGATAAGAAGATTTTAAAGACACCAAAATTGACAAATTTCACCTTATATATTTGTAATAATAGCCCTCGAAAGTCAACGCCCAAATTCGGATTGATTTTGAACAGTAGTTGGTCAAAAGACAAATCAAAGGGTCAAACCTAGATGAAAATATGCGAATCAGATATCCACGGAAATTTAAATGAACAAGGAATGCAATGAAAGAAATTTTTTAGAATTGGACTTAAGATCATGGGAGACATCCTTATTCAAAAATCAGCAAAAAAATCCGTGATGCAATTTAGGCGAAACGAAGAAATTCCGGCCCTTAAAACTCTAATTACCCAACTAAAATTAATCTAAACTATCTAGAAAGTGATGATTGTGAAGATATCATACTTCTAACCCGATTGACACAAAGATGGAGCCTCAAATTGCTTTGATTGATGTTAATTTATCCTATTCCTTCTCCGTCGTGATTTTGATGTTCAAGGGGCGATTACCAAATGTTTTCTCACAATCTTCATGAATTTCTTGCCTCAATCCATGTGTGATTGAGTCTAGGATGCAACAAAATCACAAAGAACTCAAGATCTTCCTCCAAAATGCTCAATTTAACGCTTAATTGAGGGTTACATTTCTGTAAGAGAGAAGAAACTTATAGAATTCTCAATTTAAATCCGGGCTATCTGTTTCGCTTAAAGAGCTTGGATGGCTTAGATGAAGCCATGTTGTGCGCGAGACGTGAGCCATGATCCCCATGATGCAGGCTTCACTTTCTCCTTGATTTCCGCCGTTCGATCTTCATCGGAGCGTCCACAATTCGCCAATTGTCATGCCATCATTAGCCAAGTGCAAGATTAATTCGCAGCCATTAGATCTCACTAATGAGATCAACCGCTACAAATTTGATCAAGTGCCTTTGATCACGATCGGGTGGACCAAAATCCACCATATCAACATGCCCTCATTCGCGCACTTTAATCCAACACTCGACACGTCGCCGCATCGCCTGCGAATATAAAGACTCATTTAGTCCCACACGGAAGAAATAAAAGAAATTTATCGCCTATATAAGGATTGACTGATAATATGCATTTATAACTTGAATTCTTATCCTAATTAACTCATATTCATGCTTATTTTATGAGAATATGATGCATGTTATCATAATTTATAGGAATTTTCTCCAGTGGCATGTCATTTCAGTAAAGTTGATATTTATGCATAAATTAGGGATAATTTCATGCTTAATAGATGATTAATCTTTTGTTTAAATTAATAGAAGTTAATCTCTGTTATGGAATGAGTTTTAACTTTAGTAAATGTTTGGGAGGATGATTTTAGGATGAATTTATGATTTAGAATGTTTAATGAGAAATGATTTAAGTAAATTATAAGTCATCTTGATTTCTTCTTTCTAAATATATTTTAAATGCCATGATATTAAAAAGAAAAGAATTTGTGATCCAATGGAGAAAATTTGGATTAAAAAAGAGTTGTATATTATAAGATATGATTTTATGAAGTTTTATGCCTTTTTCCGATTTTTATTTGATTTTTAAAGTGATTTTTTATTTAATAAAATCTCAAAAAGGGGATTTACTAACCTGCAGGCTTACGTGGCGAGCAGCGGCTGACGTGGCGCGCGGGACCGCCTCAGGGTGCGACGCGGCACTGAGGTCACGTGGCAGAGCCCAAGCGGCCCGCACGAGGCACATGTGGCGCTAACGCGTGGCAGGAGGCCACGCAGACGGGTCCACGTGGGCGCCCGTGTGGGGCGCCATGTGACAGGCAGGTAGGTGGAGGGCCCGCGGGTATAGTGGAGCCCTGGTAACATGGGGGGACGGTAACGCTATGATATCCAAGGGGAGCTCACCTATTTAACCACAAAATGTCCCTTTATTTTCTCTGTGTGGGATTATGTTCCCACACGGTTCTTACCTTTTGCAGGTGACGTGGACGCACGGCGGGCGTTGGATTCAGTCAAAACGGCGGAAATCAAGACACATGTCAGTCAAGAAGAATGTCGACCCAATGATTGGGCACGCGTTTTGTTCTGACTGACACGTCTATAACCGAGACGTGTCAGTCAAGAAGAGCGGCGACCAATGAAAAAAAAGGAGGGATTTTCTCCCACCTAATAAGACAAAATGGCATTTAATTCTCTCTTTTTCAGGAGCAGCGGTCGAGACTACGTGGACCAATGAAAAAAAAAGACTACCTTTTTCCCCGCCTAATAAGACAAAACCGGTGGCAGAAGCTCCTTGCGACGCATTAAATGCGCCGCAATTTGAGCCAATAGAAATCGCCGCAATTTGCGGCAGCACGTACTGCATTAAATGAAACTGCATGCATTAAATGCAACGCGGTTTCAGCTTTTCCTTTCTACATGGCCGCTCCAGATTCGCCGAAAGCGAATTTGATGACGTGGCCACGTCATTGATACCTACATTTAATATACTAATTTATTTTTTTAAGACAGGTGTCTTGTCTTACCTGACGCCACGTGGAGGCTCAAGAGTGTCGGATCTTCATCGCGATAGTCACCCGATCGGATGGCTGACGGTGGACGCGCCTCACGATCAAAGCTTAACTAGATCGCACAATCGTGACCGTTCCCTCACCTGAAGAGCATCGGACAGCTACGACGAGTCGTGGAAGAACTCCATGATCGCAATCTGATCGAGTCGCGATCGCACACCATTCGTCGTGGAATCGATTCCACGATCATCGATCGGTATCTTCTTGAGGATCTGGAGCATGATCGACTCCCGATCGTGGTTCGATCGTGGTCGATCGTGGTCGATTGCGGCGATAATCGTGGCTAGAATGAAGCAAAATTGTGGCCAGTTTGCGGCCAATTCCGAAGCTACAATCTCGCCCCAAAGAACCGCTCCCACGACCCCTGCAAATCGCCTCCACGACCGCTCCAATGACCCACGAATTCGGGCCAATTTCCCTCTTTAAAAGCATGTATTTCCCTTCTTTGTTCTTCAACTTTTGATCGACTCGTGAAGAAATTAAGCGAGTTTCGAGGAAGGTCTTAAGTTCTCGTGATCCTCTGCTTCCAAGAGTGTAGAGACGCAGCCATTGAAGTATGATAATCACAATTTCATCTCTTGATTTCATCAAATTTTCCCCTTGAATTCTAAACGTCCACGAGGAAGAATTCAAGAAAAGTCGCTTCAATCCACGAGAATTGAGGCCCCATTCTTGTGGCAATTGGGTTAGTAGCGAGATTCGATCGATTATCAAGAGGTAATTTGTATTTTTATTAGGTTTAGATGTTTAATTTTGCAAATTAGTTCATAGTGTTTTTCATTTTCTCCAATTTTAGGTTCGAAAAGTCGCTGATTTTGAAAATAGGATATCTCTTTGACTATAATTCCAAATCACTTGATTTTGGTTTCATTGCTTTCCGTGGATAGCAAATTCATCAAATTCTGAGTTCATTTGACCCTCCAATTTGACGTTTGACCACGGGCTGTTCATCATTCATCAGAAGTCAAACATTGACTTTCGGGGTCAATTAATTCTGATTTACAAATTAGAATTTGATAATTTTGGTCTTGTTAGATTCCTCTGGTTCTTAGCTTTCCATTGACATATAAATTTTAAGATTTGGATTTCATTTGACTGGTGAATTTGAAGATTTCCTCTCAGGTGTTCATTTCGGGGATTTTCTGATACTTGATTTTCAATAATTCATAGTAAATCCAATTCTTATCTAAAAATCATGAATTCTATACCAATAAATTCCATTTTCTCTCTAGTTTCCAAATATATAATTTTCGTAATCTTCTGACCCTGTTTGATTCTCTGATTTTACAATACACCTACTATTGGTCAAAGTCAACGCTTTGACTTTGACTTTTAACTTTTCTCTGTCAAATCCAAGATTTCAATTCTTAAAACTTCTTATTAGGTCTATTTCTATCATTTCCACTCATTACATCTTATTTTTATTTCTTTAAAACCCCTTTTAAACCTAAGTTTGACCAAGTCAACTGTAAGATTAAAGTCAACCTTGCTCTCTGTGGATCGACCTGATACTTACACAATACTTGATTATTATATCTTATCTTTGTGAGTTCAGTTTTATAAAAAAAAATTTACCATCGTCTTTGTGATGTAACGACGCACGAAAATGACACATCAAAATGGCGCCGCTGCCGGGGAGCATGCATTGTTGATTTGATTGCTTTGATTTCTTTGTTATATTTAGGTTTCTGTCTTCTGTTGTTTATTGATCTGCAGAGAATTTGATGTAGGATATTTTAGAAGAGGTATCTAAATCCTACAATAGGGGAGGATCTATGAATGATATCAAGAGGAATATGTAAATTAATTAAGGGATGATGTAGTAGAGAATAATTCAGGAATAGAAAGATATATAATGATCTAATAAGGTTGATAAGATACTTAATAAGAGAAGAGAATAATATTATGACTGTGAATAGAGGAGAGGATAGTGAGATTTTCGGAATAGTGATAAGGATTATAGTTATAACAGGGAAGAATAATAAATGGGAAAGAAGTAGAAAATGGGTATGACGATAAGAAGAGAAGAATGCAGAAGAGATAGAAGGGGCGGAAATATATGTTAGATATTATATGAGGGAAATAGGGAGAGGGGTTGTAAGACGAGAGGGGATCAGAAATGGATGAGAGGGCGTTGGAAAATAGTATGGTGACGGGGAGAGAATTAGAGAGGACAGAGAATCGAACGTTGGACTTTAGATTTAGGATTGCGAACTATATTCACCGTCAACGAGTGAGGATGATACCTGACTTGCAACGATGAAGACGATGCTTCCGAAATCACCCAACGATCTTGAATATCCTTGATAGGCTTCAGATTTGAAGTGGATGAAAGGCGGACAGAAAGGAGGGAGAAAGGGAAAGAGAGATAGAACTCGGAGAGAGGGGTGCGGAAGATTCACGGGAAGACGATGGAGATACGTGAACGCGATGAACACGAACACAAGGTAAGTAACCAGTAACCAAATTTTCATTCAAAAATATCATCATCTTTTCTCTCTTACAATTGTCTTTTATAGAGTAGAGAAAGAGAGAGAGGTTGGGATGACGAGTCGCTTCGGAAGAGAGGAGCAGTTGCGGCGGTTATGCATCCTCGTCGTGGACAGGGAGAGTTCTTTGATGCTTGCGTCAATGATTGAAAATGAAATTGAAGCTCGTCTGGAAGACGTCGTCCGCTTCTTTGACAAAAGGGTGGTAGTATAAAAAACCCGAAATCGTGAGATTCATGCAGGTTTGAAGAGTTCTGGTGATTTCAATTCAAGGCGACGAGATTAGAGTACGCGCTGGAGGGACGCTCGAGATGGCGCTGGAGATGACGCTGATGATTCGTCACGGGTATCTTTCAGGGCGTTGATTTATTTTCTGCATGTGTCGACTTCTTGAAATCGGTGGAATGTAGACGTCCAATGAAAAAGAGGAGCAGAGAATGAAGAAGCGACGTCTAGTAGAAGAAGGTGTGTGGTCGCCGATTCTCGGATTTTGAAACATCTGTGGATCGCGATACTTCCTCTTTTTTCATGCGCGGATTTCGTAATGGCAGTTCTTTGGAAGTCTCGGCTTATTGTCGTTATCTGGGGATGAAGCTTCAACGGGAGTTGATTCTGTCTCTATTCCTTTTGTTGGTGACGAGTCTCCGGAAAGGCCTTGACGATCTTCTGTCTTCTTGGAGATTTCCTGATACTTTCTCCTTCTTCTATCCTGTCTTGCAGATCCATCGGCGAAGACGATCGACGGTCGTGACTGGTCAACTCCAATGGGAGGTATCATTCATTTGCGTTTACGGATTTTCTGGACTTGCCGGTGAAGTACTTGGCGGGAACGGCGGAGGTCTTCAGGAGAGTCTTAATGGTAGGAAATCTTGCCTACTAGATGACCGTGTCGGTGTTGCTTCTCTGCAGGGGAAGTTGTAACGGGATCGGCGTTTTGTCGTTGACGTTGAGCAGCTCCCGGGAAGAGGAGTAGGCTTCCTTTCTTATCAAGGGGAAGTCGTCCCCGTAATTATACTGATGAATTTAAGGACATCGTCAGTTTCCTCTCAGATGGAGCTTTTCTGTCTTCTTTTAACCGTGAGAGACTTGTTGACTTTAGGGCTTTCTTTAGCTGTAGAGATGTCGTTTACTTGGAGAAGCGTTCACGGTGTTGAGCTTCCTTGAAGTCTTTATTGCTTGGCCTATTTTGTCTTACTCGTGTTTGTCTTTGAGTGGCCGACGGATTATTGTGCATCTGTTAATATAGAAGTTGGGATAATCCGAGATGGTGTAAGTAGACCGTCTTGGCTGCCTGCTTGCTTCCAGGAAAATCTGCCTAAATCTTCAGATCTCTCATCAAGGTAAGAGAGGGTGTATAATATGAAGATCTCTATGAGATAGTTTGAGAGCACTATGAGATAGCACTATGAACTGGATATTCTTCAAGACATTGTCCTCTGTGTATCCAGTATTCTTTGAAAGTCTTGGTGAGGCTGCTTCATGTGGATAACTGCATGATAATATTCATGCAAAGACTTTGGCTTGAAGTCAAATGAGAAGGTAGGTTCCTCTTTTAGATCTCTCCTACATTCTAACTATAGGTGGTTTCAAAGAAAAGAGGAATATATCACAATGGTGTTCCTACTGATTTTTCTTTTGAGATCCATATTTAAAATGATATAAGGTACCTATGATATGGTGGATAAGGTTTGGAAATTAAGGACCCTAAATCAAAGGTAAAAGGTGGTTGACTTGGTCCACTCAAGGAGTTCTAGGTTTCTAAAGATAAGGATTAAATGTTTGACCAAGTCAATCTTTAGATCAGTATAAAATAGGGAAAGGAGGGAAGGTAATTCCCTTAGAATCTACACTCTCTTTAATTATTTAGAGAGGTCTTCTTCATCCATTTAATGAATGGATAATTTCTCAAGTTGGTGAATAAGGAGGAGGAGGAGGAGGAGGATGGTTCCCTTTGAACCCTTGTGTTCATGTATAGAAATAGTTCTCCATCATTCCCCCGGGGTTGGAGGACTTCATCTCCGAGGAAGTGTCTTTCATATATAAGAAAAGTCAGAAGCAAATGAGGGGCATAATGTAATGGATCATGAGAAGTAATCCAAGAAGCATCACTTATTGTATTGTCTTTCCATTGTAATAAAAATTTAAGTAATCATCCTCTTTAAGATCAGTGATAATAGTTCGATGATCAATGATCATATCTATAAGTCCAACATTAGACACAAGAGTAGGAGAAAGAAAAGAATTTTGAAGAAGTTCACTTTCAAGAGGATGGGGAGATGAAAAAATTTTATAGGTATATGAAATTCTACAAATTCAGAAAAGTAAATGAAGTAGATATGCCCCAATAAATATGAATATCCATAATATATTATACCAAATATGAGTATTAGTTTTTAAGAGAAGTTTAAAAGGTATATAGTTTTTTTGTTGAAATGTAAAAGAGAATTTAAGAAGTATAGGAGGGTGAAATTTAGTATCTACTAAATCACTTGGTTTAAGAATTTTATATCTTCTAGGAAAAGCAATAAAGGTTTTATATCATTTATATGATGATGCAAATTCATTCAAAACAATGTCATGAATGATATGAACATGCTTAATGGACATTGCCTTATCTAAATCATACATTTCATCATCTAATTCATATTCTTTGCTATCATTAGTAGGTAAAGGGTTGGAATCATCCATAACTATGATCCTTTTGGAGCAATTAGCTTTAACATGCCCTACTTTCCTGCATTGATAACACCTAATGATCCTATTGGATCTAGGGGTAGGGTTTGTGAATTGGATGGTCTTTGGAAGACTAATAGTCATATCCTCATTGAGGTATTCTTTCAAGACATGAACACAAGACATGATGGAGAATTATTTCAAGACATGAACACAAGGGTTCTAAGTGAACCTATCCTCCTCCTCCTCCTTTTTCCTCCAACTTGAAAGATTATCCATTTATTAAATGGATAAAGAAGACCTCTCTAAATAATTAAAGAGAGTGTAGATCTTAAGGGAATTATCTTCCCTACTTCCCCTATTTTATACTGATCTAAAGATTGACTTGGTCAAACATTTAATCCTTATCTTTAGAAACCTAGAGTTCTTTGAATGGACCAAGTCAACCATCCTTTTACCTTTGATATAGGTTCCTATTTTCCAAACCATATCCACTATATCATAGGTACCTTGTAAAGTTATGAATAATGATCTCAAAACATCAATTGGAAGCCTTTTGTTATTAAATGTCCTCCCCTTTGATAACCACCTTTAGATAGAATTATAGGAGAGATCAATCTACTTTAAATTATGAAAGGATTGTATTCGAAATCTACCTCAAGATGAGGCCTTTGCATGAGTAAACCCATGCAATTATGAAGTTATTTGGTATTATGGTAATCAACATGAAGACACCTTATGAAGAACATCATCAAGGAAAACCTTTTTGAATGAATAACCCATGCATGTATGAAGAGTAAACATCAAGGAAGCCTCATAATTGAAGAATTCCAAGATCAAGAAATCTTCCATTAAAGAAAGATAGCCAAGAAGGTCATTCTCCCCATTACCTCCCATCTGAAGCAAGACCTACGGTTAATGAAGAGGTTGACACATCAGCTAAAGGACAGTCATCCTATTATTTTCAAGCTCATGAGTCACTCAATATCTCTACGTGGATAACTATACTGAAGAGAGCTGTCATCAAGGAAGACAATAAAGAGAATCATCCTTCCCATAGTCCTGTTGAACACATCTTCACGATTAAAGGTCTATCTCCCATAAGTCAGCTCTTACTGTTAGCAGAGAGGATGACGATTCAGTCTAATAACAGTCCTCATGACTATCAAAGATTCGACAAGTCGGTTGCACTCTCAGAGGGCATCATGACAACGAAGATCATGGAGAGTGGTTCTTTTACACTGGCAACGGCGGACATGATCTAAGCGGGAAATAAAAGAACAAACAAAGAACAGGTTTTCAACCAGAAAGTTGTTAAGATGAGTCAGGCTTTCAGGGTTAGTTGTCCAAAGGATTATCCTACTCGCGTGGTGATATTCCACAGAAACGGTCTTTGTATGCCCGGACAAGGGCGTCAGTTACAATGGAATTGGCGGGGTCGAGAGGTGCTGGCGCCAAGTGGGCATCGAGGGGTGTAAAGTCCGTCGGTATCTATTAATTCGATCCAAAGCGAGCCCGCTCCATGAGCGAGCGATACCTACGAGTTCGCCCGAGGCCACTTTGTCGATGATCGCAGACCGATGTCTTTTGGAGGAGAGAAAGTCCCGCCTGGGATTACGACAAACGGACGATTGGAAATAGTTCAAATTGCTCCCGCGAGTCAAGAAACTTCGGATTCCTCAATACGGAGCGGCAAGCAGCGAGTGATAAAAAAAAAGACTCCATGCCTCTCCGCCACGTGAACCTCCCATCGTACGCGCAGAAGACAGATTTTCGGAAATCTTCTAACTACCAGGCTCCACGACGACAAGCCGGGTTGACCGGTCAGCCAATACGAGAAATCACCGTCGAGACACGACGCATCGCCGTAACTTCTCTTCTTCTAATTTCTATAAAACCTCAATTGTAAACGACGAAAGAGACAGTTGTTTTTAATGAAAAGTTTGGTTACCGGTTCGTTTTTACCCTGTGTTTCATGGTGTTCTTCCTCCGTATCTCCATCATCTCTTCCTGCATCTTCTTCTTCATCTACGCGTTCTATCTTCCTTTCTGTTCTCCCTCCTTTCTGTCGTCTTTCAACTCTCTCACGTCAAAGCATTTCGAGGATAATCTGGATCTTACGTGGAGTCCGACGACATTACTTGCGTCCATTCCCAGGTATCATCCTCTCTCTCCACCGTGAATGATAGTTCGCTAATTAATACCATAAGTCCTCGTTAGACACATATCTTAACTATTCTCTTCTCTATGTGCTTTTCCTCTCTTAAATTCTCTCCCATTATCCATATACATCATCCTCTAATTCGTATATCTCCTCTGTCTTCTCCACTGTCGTACCATCCTGATCATTATTCACTCCAATTATATCTCCTCTATTCCTATTTCCTCTATTCTTACTGCCTCTAATCTATATCATCTCTATTTTATAATATCTCTTCCCTAGTCACTATCTATATTATCTACTAAATCCTCCTTTCTTCTTTTCTTCATATTTACCTTAACCTCTTCATTCTTATTATTTTCTATCTTCTTATTTCCACATTACCCTATGAGTTATCTCTTCTCATTTGTCATTCATCCCAAGTGATATCATTCATAGGTCCTCCCTAATTTGTAGGAATATTATTCATTTTAAAAATATCCTACATCAGAATTTATCAGACCTTATCAGTGGTGGAAAAGGTATAGCGAGTTAATATTACCTAATTTTTCCCATTATTTGATAGTTTTGGTGCAATTTTGGTAGTCTATTTTGTGTTTTTCACCTAATCGAGATGTCGATTTTGATATATCTGAGATTCATTCTCTGTTATCAGTGAGTTATTAGTATTATTATCTTCATTGGTGTGCTTTTTGATAGTGTGTAGCTTGATCTATCTTTTTGGTGGATTAAGTGAAGCATTTTTCATTTGAACATCATCCTTTTCGTCTCACCCTTTTCTGACTTTCTTATACATATATACTTGCTGTTCTGTGATTTTTTTTGGCTTTATATATGAATAGGCATCCTAGGAACAGAGGAGGATGACAAGGACACCATAATCTGCGATCCACGAGGCATACAAGGAACAACTCCTTGTATGAGGACCTCTTCGACACATCCGTACATTCCATAGCTCCATCGGAGGCTTCTATTGATTCTATGCCAGTCCCCCCCATACCAGAGCGAGGAGAACCTATGGACGCCCCTCTTCCTACCGAGGGAGTGAGACGACGCCTCAGCGATTACGCTAGACCGGTCGTCCAAAGGCAGACTACGCGAGTCAATGCCCCTCTTCAACGAGGTGCCAATTTTAAAATTGACTCACATATTATTGGCCTTTTACCCATCTTTCATGGACTACCATCGGAGGATCCATATAGACATGTGGACGAATTCAGCCAGGTATGCGAATTCAATCAATTCCACAATGTCCCCTCCGAGACGGCCAAGATGCGCTTCTTCCCCTTCACGCTTAAGGAAAGGGCAAAAGAGTGGTTTTTCACCTTGGGTCGTGAGTTTGCTTCATGGAGAGATATGGAAGACACATTTTTGCGTAAGTACTACTCGATAGGTAAGACTAGTGCCGTGAGACGCGCCATACGCGAATTCTCACAAGGGCCGGGTGATGTTTTTTATGAGGCATGGGAGAGACTTAGAGATCTCTTGAGACAATGCCCACATCATGGTATACCTAAGCATGAGATTACTCAGATTTTTTATGATGGTTTAGGTGCACCTGAAAGATATTTGCTTGATGCCGCTAGTGGAGGCACATTCATGAGCAAATATGAGGATGAAGCCCTCGAATTGATCGAGTTGGTGGCGGAGAATAGCCATCATCATGCGGCTAAATCCTTCGGTGGGTGGAGCACCCCCGCAAAGGGAGGAATGTTGGATGCGAAGGCGGTGGAGACATGTATGCTTTTAGATAAAATTGAAAAATTGACCATGGCACAGAATTTGATCATGGATTCGCTTAAGATCCGACCGGGTTCTGATGGCCTCCTTATCTCTTACTACCCGATAATCACGTCAGTGACACCATACTACCCGATTATCACGTCAGTGATGGGTTCTGCAAACACGTCAGTGACGCCATAATCTCTTTGCGTCGCCCATTGGGCCTATGACGCCCCCCTTATCTCTTACTACCCGATAATCAGGCCCACTTTGTGCATGGGCCCAATCCGCTTAGCCCACTAGTCGTTAGTTTGCGTGCCACGTAGGTGCCTGCGTGGGTCCGTGCTGACCCAGCTGGCTTGCTGGTGCTCTATCATGTGATAGCGTCGCGTGGGTCCCGTGATAAATAAACCCAATTTTGTATTTTTGGCCTTTTAAAAATCTTGAAAAATCAAAATCAATTCCATAAAAATATATAAACTTAAGAAATTCATCAATTTTGATTTAAAAGGCCTTTTTGACACAAATTTTCTTCATTGGATCACAAATTTCTTTTACTTTAATCTCATTGCCGCCTGAAATATAAAAATTAGCAAGAAAATATGATGAACTAAAATAATTCCAACTTGACTTTAAAAGCCAAGTTAAATCAACCCCCTAAAGTTGACTTTTGGTTCATCTCATCATTCTCTTCTTCTAATATCTTCTTTTGATCATCCACTAAAGTCCTAAAAATTAAATTCAAAAATGGTTAATTTTAAGTTATTTGACCTTGAAAAAGGTCAAACATCAACAAAACACATAATTAACCCTAAGTAATGCAATAATGTGGATTTTAGTGAAATGGCATGCCAATGATGAAAATGTCATAAAACTATGATAACATGCATCATTATTACATAAATTCAATATTAATATCAATTAATTATGATGAAAATACAAGTTAAATATGCATGTTATCAAGGTGTAGGGCTTGACACCCTCCCTAAAAATAGGAAAGCCCATCTTTCTAAGTAAAAGGGGGATTGACACCCTCCTATACAGAGGTGACCCCACCTCCATCGGGAGTGGGGTTCATACCCTGCCCCTAAAGGAGATAACCTTACCTCCCAAAGGGCCCCACAACCTCTCGAAGGAGGCAATTAAGGGGCAATCAAGGGTTGGATGTATTGCCACTATTGATCACAAGGGTGAAAGGTCTCCACCCTTGGCCACCTTAAACCCTAAACATGCTATATAAAATGGCAAATTTTCTCTTTGCTCGCTTTTTGGTTATCTCTTAACATCAAGCTAGTAGAAGTAAAAGGAGAGGATGAGCTCTGAGCTTTGAATTTTTTTTGCTCGCTATTGAAGGCTATCTTTGGAGTCAAGATCAAGCAAAGGAGAAAAGTTGAATCAAGTGCACAATCACCCATCCTAGGATTTGTATAAAAATTGAGGTTCATGTGAGGATTTGGATATGTTTCGTGCTCCTATTTCCCTCCATTGATGACTTGGAATGTATTTAATTTTTTATACTTAATTTTTTATCATTTCATCACAACAATCCTTTATATCCATACATCTTCCATCATTCTCTCAAAAACTCATTTTCACCTTTCTTATCTCTCCATCCCATTATTCCCTATCTAAAAATAGGTTTTAGATTAACTCCATATCATATTGACCATACCAATGCACCACATTTCTCCATAGCCTCATCTCATTCATTTTTCCTTTGTAATTATTGATAACATGCAATTTCATGCATTTTATGTGTTTCTTCTTAAAAATATAATCATAAATGGATTTTATCATGATTTAAAATTATTAAAAGGATAATTTACTATGTTTAAGAGGATATTCTTTATCTTTTCATAAATTAATAACATCTAATTAACATCTAATGACATTGATTTATCAAGAATATAATCTTATTTTATTATAAAATGATATTTCTATTTATTTCCCATTTAAAATGTCTTTACTGACATGAATATATTTATGAATGAATTTTATCATGATTTTATTAAATAAATTTATTTCTAAGAGAAATTTGATATTTTTTAAGGTTTTTTGGAATTTTATGGGAATTTACACATGTTAAAATAAATGAGAAATTGTTTTTTTTAAAAGAACTAAATAAAATAATTATAGAAAATAAAAATAAAAAAGAGAGAAGAGAGAGAGCGTAAAACTCTCTCTCTCTCTCTCCTGAATCTCGAGGAGATGGAAAATGTCCACTTCTTACATGTGTTATACATGGTCCTTCCATTTCTTCAAGTAAAGGTCAGCACATAGCGATACCTATAGTATCCCCTTGACCTTTCATATGGGGGGACAAAACAAAATGCCCATAATGAAGACGTTTACCGCCTATTATTGATTCAACACACTTTCAATATAGTGTTCGAGTGGATCATGTTATTTCCTCTTGAACCATAATTCAATATTATTATTAAAAAAATAGTGAATCATTTATTTCTCTTTAAGTTCCTTGAGTTCTAATTTCTATACACGTCTTTTTTAGGGGGTCTACATCCATTATGTGGTATAGGAGTTACATCGCGTATGAAACTTAAAAGTATCTCACTTCAACGAATAGTTTGTGATGTTGCATCTCGTCTGAGACACAAACCTTTTAACCTTCTGCTCTTTGCATACCTTGATCCACTACAGTACGAATAGCATAGAGAGGTGCACTTCCTCTACCTTCTCTCCCCCTCTCTGCTACTCTCCTCTTCCTCTTTCTCTTCCCCTACTTCCCCATCTCCCTACTTCCTCTTCCTCTTTCTCTAAGGGGGAGGACAAGACTTCTTCTTCCCTTCTTCCCTCTCTTCCTCCTTGTCCCCCACTTCTTCTCCATCTTCAACCATCGCCTCTTCAATCTTAAATTCTCCTCTCTCACAATCCTCTCTCCTTCTCTTCCCCACGTGCACATACACGTGTAAGGGGAAGGATGAGATCCTCTCTCTCCTCTCTTTCTCATTCCCTCTTCTACACCATCTCTTCCTTCTCTCCTACTCGCGTGCGTGTAAGGGGGAGGACGGGGGTCCTCTCCCTTCTTTCTCTTTCCTCACTTCTCTCTCTGCTTTGCCATCTCCTTGCTCCCACCATCGCCATATCCTTCCCTCTTTTCTGCCTCTCTTCTCCTCCTTGACGAGACGAGACCGCGAGGTCGTTGATGTCACACGGTATTGCATCAAAAATAATTCCGAACTTACCAATTTGATGAAAATGTATCGAATTGAAGGGTATAATGGTAAATAAGTGTCGAATCCATAGGGAAATAAGGAATTTCTTGATGTATTCTTCAAAATTGATCAAATCAGATGATGAATTGATGATAGAAATTGGGGAAAATGGTAAATTATGAAAGATATTCAAAACGATTTCACGAAATCAAGAATCATTGAATTTGGACTTGATTTCGTGGAGAAATCAAAGATTGAAGTGGAGAGAAATTTTTGGACTAAAATCGCGATTTTGACAAAAATTAACTAAAATTAAACCTTAAATCCTAATCTAAATCGAAATTAAACATGATAGGAAGGTATATTACGAAAAACCGCTTCCACTAACCCCAATTAGTGATCAAAACGTCGTGATTAAGCTGCTTAATCACGAAGAACACGAAGAACGCGAAGAGAGAGTTCAAGTGCCCATTTCTCCCGATCTACACGACCAAATCTTGATTTCAAAAGCTCCGGTGGTGCGGAATTGAGATATGAACACGATGAGATCAAGAGAAACGAGAGGGAAGGTGTATAGACAGCTCAATTAGATTGAATTCCAACTCGGATGCTTACAATCGTCGAAGAACATCTCTTTATATAGGGTTTTTGATCGTAACCGTCCGATCGACAACGATCGACGGTTACGATGAAACAGTCCATCGTGGACTGTTTCGATTAAATGGCAACCGTCGGATCATGATGGACGGCCTGGATTTGATCCGTAGATAAGCGTTTAAAAACGCTCTCGATCGCGTCCCTTGATTCTTGATCCAACGGTCCGGATGCTCCCTGCCAGATTTGATCTGGACCGTTATAACGCATTCAATTAAGCACGTGCGCGTGATCATCTCCGGATGGACCGCGAGCGCACGCGATCAACGCGCCATCTTCCGCGCCTCGCCCGATCCGACGCCCTGCGTAAGTCCACGTCACCTGCATCTTTAAAAACTGTGTGGGACTTTAGTCCCACACGGAGAAAATTAAACGAAACCAAAGCATTTATAAGGCGCAACGGTTTAGAGGGTTTGAATACCCTTCCGATATACGGAAGGCTGAATATCCATTATATAAACTATATAAATTATAAATATATGTATACGCCGCGTGGGCCCGCGTGGCGCTGCCACGTGGCCCTGAGTGCCACGTCGCATCCATGTGGGACCCGCGCGGAATTAATCCGCTTTTTGTCATTTTTTAATTCATTTTTATTATTAAAAATCGAAATAAATTCAGAAAAATCCGGAAAAAATCCCTAAAAATAGAAAATTCATAACTTTTAATATATAACTCCGAATTAATCCAAATTTCTTTCATTTGATCCAAAATTTAATTATCTATCATTCTAAAAAGTCAAAATTAATAAATAATGAGAGTTTTAAATATTATTTCAAAAATACATTTATTTATTTAAATATTTTAGCTTAAAATGTAAATAAATGTTTATAAAAACCTTTTCTCTCATTATTTTAACTTTTTAAAAACCTTTATAATCTCAAGTAAACATGGGTTATCAATTATTTATCTTTTAAATCATCTTTTTTAACCCTAATTTAAAGTATTTTTGAGATTATAGTTACTTTTTGTAGAATGATAGAAAAATACACATATGATAACATGCATGTAAATGAAAACTATTTATACCTTAATATGCATCAAAAATCATGTTTTTATCATGTTAATATAGCATGTTATCACTCCTCACCTTCTACCATGCCGCCTCCTCTATTTTCTCTCCACTCTCCCTTGCGCGCATGCAGGTGCATGAATTCCTATGCTGCCCCTCCGATATGTTTCCTATTTTATCTATCCCTTCTTTATTACCTTCTCCATCTCCGGGTTTGTGTTTTCGTCCCTCTCTTCCCTTTCTCTTCTCTATCCCAGCTCACTCTCTCCCGCACACGGTGTGCTCTCTTCCTTCTCCTCCTCTCTTTCCTCTCTTTCCTCTTTCTTCCTCTCTCTTGTGTGTCAGAAGAATTCCATCGTGCATAAGCTCATTCCGCATTCCCTTGCTCTCTTCACTCGCGGCCTGCCCCCGCTTTGACCACTTCTAGCCATCGCTGAGAGAAAGGAGAGAAGAGAAAAGAAAGAAGAGAAGAGAGAAAGGATAGAGGAGAGAGAGTAAGATTTTTTTAGTTTTTTTACTCGATTTGACTAGGAACTAATACTGTAGCGCTTTGACTAGAGAAATTTGAGGAGAGAGAAAGCATATCAATGGCAAAAAATTATCCAAATTAAAATTATGATATCTCATGATCCTAATCAAGTTAGGGGCTGAAATTTTGTAAGCATGATCGTCATTTCAAGCTGTACAAATCTACTGGGGCTGATTATAAATATGGGACAAAAATTTGGGTTCTTAATGTTTTATTGTGTGCCTCTAGTATTGGCTAGCCAGAAGGAAAGAAGGCAATGATTGATCATTCTTCACATATGGAACGTCATCTTTAGGGAGTTTCTTCTCTTTTCTAGTCATTCATTGTGACCAGAATTTTATGCATATCACTTGTCAACTTTAGAACCCAACAAAGAGTGCACAAATCAATAGTGGAAGGCTGATAGAGAAACAATTCTTGAATAATGTTCAAGAGCTTTCCAAAATGTTCTTAGAAAGTTTGGTCACCTTACTTGGAAGAAAAAATTGATTCATAAAGTTCCATAGTGCAATTAGTTTTCCTCTTGTTGGTATACATCATTTTGATTGTTTGCCAATGTTCTTGAGCAAGCTTGATCCAATCGAGAGTTTGAGAAAAATAGTGGGAGAGATGCTCTAATGTATCCAAGTCAATACAACCAAGTCAAGCTATGAACACAATTGTTTGCACAAGGCCCCTGCAAAGGTAATGAAGTTATCCCAGCGATTAGAATATGCTTAGCTCCATAATTGATAGCATTGGAAAGCTCTAAAAATGAGGAATCTAACCATATGAATGAATAGGGTAGAGAGCAAGAAAAAATTGAACCCTAGGATGACTTGGCTCTGATACCATGTGGAGAGAGAAAACCCTGATCAATAAATAGAAACAAATGAGAACATGTTTTCTATGGAAGAGAAAAGAAAGAATGAAAATACAACCTATGTAGGACTAACGCTTGTAAAAGACTTACTGAGATTTACTCTAAAAATGACAAGATAAGGGACTAAGGATTCCACACTCTACCATCGCTTTCTCTCGCCCCCCCCCCATTATGACATATTCTTTTTGGGAAGCGATAACACTCGCTAAAGAAGTACTTGTGGGAGCCAAAGGACACTACAGTAGAATTAATCATGTACTTGTGCCCAAGCTGACTTCCCATACTTGATCTAACAATATTCTTGAAGATGACTGAGTTTACCAGAATGATAACTTGTGAAAATTTTTCAATTTAAGGTTCAATAGAAAATATAAATATCTTTGCAGCAACAATTTCTGCCCTTAAGGGGTTGACGAGGGTGAAATATTGGTGTTTGTCCTCGATGCTTAGAAGTTTCCATAATGAAAGGTTCTATAGGTTTTAGAGATGGGACACCCGTGGAGATGAGAAGAACCTTGTTAAATAACATACCCAACGTAATTTTGAACTTCTAACACCATATGAGGTGATATTTTGTTGAAGCAATTAAAGGTACCTATTTAGACAGGGTTGCTAAATACTAAGATTATCCAAAAGAGATTGAAATTTGGCATAATGTTCTTGAGAAGCCATACCACCATATGAATTTTGTACAATTATTCTTATGTTTGAAAAGTATCAAAAGTAATTTTTGTTCTGCCCATGAATATGATGTCTCGTATCTCTTTTCCTTATTCAATTTCATTTGAGATTCTAAGTCATTTGACTGGTTTTCAAATCATTGGACTGACACTATCAAATCATCAAAACTGTAATTATGCCATTAGAAGCACCCCAATCTATGTATTTCTCATCCTTTTCATGATCTGTTTTCGGGTGCTTTTGTCATTTTTAGAAATTGATCTCATACTATGTATATTTCCCTAGTAAAATGATTAAGCAAGGGTCCAATTCTCAAGGAGCTTAGATATTGAGATAAGGTTCTTCAATGGGGAAGGGATACCAATAAATGGAAGATGATCTAGAAGGGAATGTTGAGAATATGGAAGATAGGGATGATGAAACAATATATGGATGTGATTATATATATGTATATATAAGTATTTGTCTTGAAAATTAATGAGATAGAGAGTGGAATCAAAAGGATAGGATGATTGAGAGAGGATGATGAGCAGATAATAGATGTATGAGATTTTTGTAAGGAAATGATGACAACTCTACTACATAAGAAAGAAAATAGGTTTTACACTATCCATAGAATGGATTACAAACCAAAAATAGATTCAAATCCTCACATGAACCCATTTTTTATGCCAATCCCAACTCAATTGATACTAGACTTTATTTGACCTCGTTCCTTTGCTTAAGCTTTCATTCACAAAAATCTTTAACACTGAACAAAGCAAAGCTTGGGTCTGAGAAACCCCTTTTCCTTTTGGTAGGTTGAACCTTAGAGAGAGCCAAAAAACATTTGAAGGAGAAATTTTTTTAAAATAGAGGATCTTAAGGCTTTGAGGGCTTTGAGATCATCCAAGCTTGGAATCAAGGGTGTAGATCTCTCCCCCTTGATACCCTCTTAACTACCCCCTAATTTGAGGTAGTGGGTGTCATTAAGAGGGAAATATTATCCTAGAGCATCAAACTCTCTTCTTGATGGAGATTATATGGCCTATAAGCCAATCACACTTCCATGTACCTCATTTATGTTTATTCAAATAAAATTTATTTATTATCATTCATGTGTGATGTTTGTAATGAAGTCCATGAGCATATGAAATGACTAAGTGAATTATGATGAGATCATAATATAATGATCACTAGTCTTTAAACATATGTTCTAAATATTCCTATTCATGAGATATTCGAGAAGGACACAGAATTATCCTGAAAGAATAGCACTACATGATCTGACTCATATGATGAGTATGTCTGATCCTATAGCCATCGATGTGAAGACATTGAGGATAGATAGTGGGTGCTCATTGGAGAAATATTTCACTAAATTGATATATATATATGAATCCTTGAATGATAATCATACCTAACTGTCAATCTATTTTATTCATGTCACAATTGTGTATATTGTCCTTTGACTTGAGACACTAAAGACATCTTATTGATGGATGATATTATTTTTATTATGACTTATGAATCTCTACCACATGATATCCAAAACGTCATATATTGGATACGACATGAAGTCCTCAAAGATGATTGTGTGGTCAATATGAGACCATCCGCCCTCGGTATTTGAGGAGATTGACTCAACGAATGAGATGCGATGAAATCCTTGGCAAAGGTAGATGATAACATACTAATTAATCATAAAAATACATGATTATTAATGAAAATTAAGGCATAAGACATTCTATTCTAATGCATGTTATCATATTTTTAGTGCTTATCTATCATTCTATGAAAAAGTCATTATAATCTCAAAATGCATTAATTTAGGGTTAATTATGATGAATAAAGGATAAATAGTTTTCATAACCCATCTTTACTTGAGATTATAATTAGTTTTTCAGGTTAAATAATAAGAGAAATCATTTTATATACACTCATATATTTTTCTAAGTTTTAAAATCTAAAAGAAATGAGTGTATTTTTAAAATAGAAATTTAATCTCTTTTTATTTATTAAATGAATTTTTCGAATGATAGATATGTCAATTTCTGATCCAATGAAACAAATTTGGATTAATTTGGAGCTATATTTTGAAAGATATGAATTTTCTAATTTTTAGGGATTTTTTCGGATTTTTATTTTATTTTTAATAAATTTTTCTAAATTTTTCTGAATTTAAAAATGATTTATTTAATTTAAATACGATTTTCTACGTGTGCAGGTGATGTGGCGCAATATGGAGGGTCCTATCGCGTGTTTAATCGTGACCATTGATCATCACTTAAAGGCGGGGATACGTGGCGCGATCTCATTCGTCGGCGAATCATTTTCAAATGATTTAATCTGAGTCGTTGATCTGAGTTATAACGCCTGAGATTAAAACCGACGAAACGCATATGGAGCGTCCAATCGAGATCAAACGGCAGCAGTTCGATGTGTTACTTATAACGCGTGCGACGTGGCATCATCTCAGCGGTCCATCAGAGATCCAACGGCCACGACTCAATCATAACGATTCGCAATCATGAGTTTCATCAGAGCCCTTGATCGAAGATTAAATGTCGATCGGACGATTACGCCCAATTCGCCCTATAAATTGAGATGTTCTTCGACATTGTAAAGCATTCCAGGACAATTCAATTAATCAAACTATTTAGACACCAAATCCCTTGAATCTCTTGCTTCCAATCACTTCTAAACTTATTTCTGCATCCACGGAGTGCTTGAGAGTGAGATTTCATTGAGAGAATAGGAAGAAATTGACGCTTGAACATCAACGATCATATTTTCAAATTTGGAATGAAAAGCCTTTGATCCGGCGACTAATTGGATCAATTCAAGCGCAATCTTGGGTTAGGGATCGTGTTTCATCCTAATCTTCCATCTTATAGCTTTATATTTCAATTTCAAATCGTAATTTGAGTCAATTTTGATTTCAATTTTGGTTTTTCGTGATTTTATTTTTCAGAATTATCTCTATTGTTCATTTGATGATTTCTCCGTGAATCTTGATCCAAATTCAGTGATTTTTGATTCCGTGGATTTTTCTTTGAGTCTTCTTTCCAAAAATATCAAATCCCTAATTTATTTTCACATTTCATTATCCGCTTTGATCGAATTTCCAAAGATCCCTCGAAATTACCTTAATTCTCCATGAATTCGACCCTTATTCACCACTATACTCCTTAATTCATGATTATTTGATAAAATTGATTAGTTTGGTAAAAAAAAATTTACTCTTGACCATGTGTTTTTAACGACCTCGCGGTCTCGATTCGTCATTAGAGGAAATATTAAAGTTCCTGATGATTTCCCCCATGCATCAGTACTAACTTGAGTGACTGATTAGGGTTTGACAATTGGCCATACCCTAAGTCATTCATGAGTCTCACATGGATGTAGGATTATACATATATGGTAACCAATGATAGAGAGATTCCATATGAGAGTTCTTACATACTCCATATCTCCTAGAGTACCTGGTATAGCTTAGTACCCAACGAGCTAGAAACTCGACCTATTGATTGGGATAAATCGATCCTTGATTAAGTAATATATATGTTGATGTGGATAATTAATTAATGTTGATCAATAAGATTTTTTGGACCTAGAGAGTTATTAACCAGTGAGATATATGGACCTAGAGGGTCACACACATAAGGTGTATGGATGTTGGTGGATATAGATATAATTATGAAGATTTTTAAGAAAAATTCACCTACCAAGGGTCTATAAATAGGGGGAGAACGACCATAACTCAAGGTGCCCATGCAAGCCTTGTGGGAATTCTCTTCTTTCTTCTCTTTATTTCTTGGTGACAAGCTTTGAAGAGGAGATGTAACTATCCAAATATTGTGTGGATACCACTAGAGGATAGATACTTGAATAGTTTGAAGAACTCTGTCAAGAGAACCATGTATGTTTTCTCACACATACTAGATGATAGGATCATATGTTCTTGGTGACTCAATCTTTTGAATATCCTATTCAATGTATTCTAATGCATTTGATGTTTTGATTAAAATTTTGGAAGGCTTATTGACCTCAAAACCCAACACTTGGTAGCTCATTGTTTTAAATATATGATTTAATCTATTCCCTTGCATTTGATATTTTGATCAAAATTTTTGAAGGTTATCAACCTCAAAACCCAACACCTCCTAGAGAGAAGGACATCCTCATTGCTTAAGGAAGTGGGGCCAACCCCATTAAATAAAGGGGTTGGGTGCCACATTTGAATGTGGTGCCCTTCTCCCTCTAAAAATTGGGGTGGGCACCACCTACCCAAAAAGTTGTGCCCTCTCTCCCTTAAATGAGGATCTGGTCCTAACTAAAAGGGTCTCATTTTATTTAGGGCTTAAAACCCCTTCCCCTCTCATCCTTTTAAATAGGATTAGATCCTATTTTTAAGGGGGGAGTGAAGGGTTAACTCAACCCTTCTAAAAAAAGGGAAAATTGACCACCCTTTGACTTCCTAAAAATTTGGATCATCCTAAAAAATAAGAAGAACCATGAAATGTCAAACCTGGTTTGACCACCTTTAACCCCTCATGAATTCTTTTTTGACCTCATTTAACCACCTTTTTCTTCAAAGAAATAGAGTTAACTTGACTCCTAAAAATGTGGAGAGGTGATTTCCTCCTCTCTTTCTTATTGATAATTGAATCCATGTTCTTCAATATGTGTGCATATGTCCTAGGATCCACAAAAACTCATAGAAATGTGAGAATTCAACCACTTTACTTCTTAGAAGTTAAATGGGTTTAGGATTATAATATGGAAAAAATGTGAATGATGATGCATATTAGGGCATGATCATATTTATGTAACATTTGGTCCTAAGGAGATAGATATTTGATAAGTGTAAGATTATGGTCTTTGAAAACACAAAATTACATATCAAACATTTTACTCAACTCTTTGAAATTGGTCTTAAAAGTTAGAACATTGACTATTCAAGATCCAATCCATGGGGAGGAAGGTTAAAATATTGAAATTGGGGTTTATTCAAGATCAATTACCTAATTGAGCACTCCCATATCCTTGATCGATGATCGAACGGTTTCGATCGTGCGGTCAAATGGTGATTTATAATTGAAAATATGGATTTTTGGATTGAAAAGATGATGAGAGTTAACAAGATAAAACAAATAAAATGTTCTAATATAAAGATTCATGGTCAAAAATGCACTTAATGAGGCTCTCTGATCGATCACTGCTTCGAGAGCCAATACATCTCGCCCCAACATGAGAATGAATAGAAAAGAGAAAAAACTAAAAATAATGTTTGGTAAATGAATGATAATCAATCGCCTCTCTCTTTCCTCTAGCTAGCTAATTGTAGAAGTGTCAAAACAAATGACAAAGACCTCAATTTTTTTCATTCTAATCTTTAAATCAACTAGTGTGAGGACAAAGAGCATGAAATAAAACTCCATGAGGATCATGAGACATCATGATTTCAATTTGAAGCATTTATTGTCATTGATTTTTTCTAAGGAATTGCCTGATTGATTGCTGGTTGTCTATTTTTTTCTTCATTAGATAGAGACCCACCAGATTGTGCTATGTGTCGATTTGTGATTTGGCATATTGCGGAGAGAGATTTGAGATTAACAGAGACTATTAGATCAAATCCATCAAAGTCAAGAGCTCCAATAGTGTGCCATGAATCGTATTGTGGTTCACTGTAAGAGAGAGAAAATCAGGAAGCATTTGGCCCCTCAATCACATGGTCAACAATCTAATGCTCCAAGTATCCTTGCATCCAGTGAATTCAGTGGACCCGGTCCACCAAATTGGGCAATACGTAAGCCACCGCATGTCCCTACAAAAAGATGATTTAGTCCCACGTGGATGAAATTAAAAAATATTTCATTTCAAAATTTTGGCCCATAAAGGGTTATTAAGGATCAAAAAAGGTTTAAGAACTAATAATCCCCTTAATCCTGCCACACAAGCACTGACTGTGCGCCACATGGTAATGCCTCTTTGCGCCATGTGTGCATGCCATCACGTTAGGGTGCTATGCCAAATTCCAAAGAAAATTGATTTTTTTTATTTTTATCAAATAATTCAAAATAATCAAATAAATCCAAAATAGTCTGGTGTCCTTGGATGAAATTTTTTTCATTTTGATCCTTGCTTTGTCTTCTTTTTCATCATATCACTTGAAATTAAAATGTAAATCAAATATAGAAGATAAATGTGTATTAAAATTGCTTGTCTTCTTCTGATCTTCATCCTCATTGTTCTTTATCATAACCTATGATCATGAAGCTCATAAAAATACAATTAATCCATCCTTGCTTGATCTTGAAAATGTCAAATGTCAATTATTGCAAATTCAGCATATGAATGGTGTGATATGATGAATATAAAAATTTCATCAAAACATGATACAATGCTATAAAATCACTAAATAATATTGTATTATATGTGTAAAATACATATTATCAATATTCTCATTTTTAGAGTCTTAATTGGCACTAAAACATGATATATGATATCCGAATGTGACTATCATTTTAGAGTTATCACTTTTTAGTAGAGTATCATTAGTTAAATGAGATGTCTTCCATGGATCAAAAGAAAGTTTTCACATTGGCTAGTGCAAGTCAAAAAAATTTCACTATTGAAAATCACTAGATTAGCAGTGGAATTTATAAAAAAACTATATTTTTTCGCAAGAAATTCCTCAATATTTTTGAATTTTTAGAATTCTGAATTACCAAAATCAAAGTTAAATGAAGAAGATATGACCAAATTTGTAAATGAGGCATTGGGGCTTAACATACATTTTATGTGTACAAATATATAATTATTGAGTGTTTTTAATTCATAATTAATTTAACTATGATGAATGTTATCATGTTCTTCTTATATTTTAAAAAATCAGTTGCCATTTTACTCAAGTTTTAAAGATATAATTTTAAGGAAAATTTTATGTACAAAATGAACTTGACCTTGTTTTAGATCAAATATCTTTTTTATTAGTCTATTTAATTGATATTTGAGATTTGAAATGTTTTATTTTTGAAGAATAAAGAGAAGAATGAGAAGATTTTGATCTAGATGCAATTTCAAACCTAAAATTTATATTTCTAAGGCAATCTAGAGGTATTTATAGAAAAAAACTTATAATTGTAGAATTAAATGGCATAAAGGATAAAAGATTAAATTCTTGATCCACAAACAAAAATTTGTGGAAAAATAATTGAAAGATAATGATTTTTTAAGGTCTAGGGATCTTTATATAATTTTTTGGATTTATTTCATAGAGAAAAGGCTAAATAGAGGACCTTGTCTTGACGCTGATATGGCATGCATGCAACACGACCCACAACATGTGAGCTTGCCGAGTGGAGAGTTGCCTAGGTGGCATTGTGCAACGCTTCTTCAATTCTTGTGTCACGGGACTACAAGGTGTGCACACGTGATGCATGTTTCAATGCCTATTTGACACCCCATTATGAGATATTAATATGTGTTAAAATGAACCAAATTGATTAATCCACATCACCTTTCTATATAAGAGATAAACTCTAAATTTCTTCTACGTGAGAATATTGGAAATTCTATTTCTTATGCAAGTGATGTGATGGCCTATGAGATGTTAGATCGTGTGATTAAAGAATTGTCCTCAATGTTGACTTAGCCACCCAAGGGGTATGTGGCATATATGGAGCATTTGGTTAATTCGAGCTAAGTTAACTATAAATGACTATTTGATCATGACCATTGATCTAAGAGAAGACCAATGGGTGTGACTTAATCAATGGATGAGCCATCATTTATAGGGTGACATGTGGCATGATTTCTTACAATTGTATTGTGATCAGATGGGCACTAGTCAAATCCCTGTTTCTCCATCCTTAAATCGCTCATATGTGACACAGCCCTGTGAGCACCACCTATCAATCATTTGATTGCAAGCAACGCTTGATCTTCATTGGGCGACTTTCCCAGATTAACATGGCTTGATCTAGGCCATCCGTCAGTTCAAAAATGTGTGACTAGATTATCAAAAAGCAACCAGACAATTTTTAAGACTGTTTTGGGGGCGAGGTGGGGGGTTATTATTTTTCACAGGACACATGACACAATCTCAGGACACTCACTCCGTTAACCAACCGATTGAAAGGCTAAGACTTAAAATGGCCCAATTAAGGCCATTTCAATTGCAAAAAACACAATAAAAGGCTCCTCTTCACCATTTTTAATCATAATTGAATCTCAGGTTTGGAGTTAGTTTATTTCTTAGGTTCTAGTCAAGGTTATAGATTTCTGGATTTCTGCATATATTTTGCAAATATAGATATAGCTAGGATCATATATCTGAAAATATTCAAATAATCTGATTTATGTTTAGGTGTGAATCTGATATATTAATTATACTTGTATAATGTCTATATATATATAGGTATAGCTGATTTATGTATCTAATTTAGAAGTAGATATAATTTTAGATGTACATAGAGGTATATATGTACATGTATGCATATGTAATACTTGATTGTGGTTCACAAAATTTTTTTTATAATTTATGTTCAATTCAAACGACACATTACCAAAAAGATAGGTTTAGCTGAATCGACACCCGACGAAACACTTACCGTCACTAAACCGAAGTTAGGTATAGGTTTAGGTTCCCACAAAAACCTATACTATCACTAGAGCCAGAGTACCCTAGTCTCCAATGATGAGGCTAGGATGCTTGCCCCATCATCTTCTCTCTTCATGGGAGCTCGTCTCTCTCTCTCGCCCTTGCTAAGTCAGTGATCCATCACGCCACTACCACCGCCCCTCAACCCGCTCCTCACATTGGCTAGCAAAGCCTTGGCACGCCCCTCCAATGGTACCTTGGACACGCCAAAGCCTTGGTGGACACTCATTTGCCCACTTCTCACAATTGAGAGAGACCAATCAGGGAGAATAAATGAGTTATGATAAACCTAAGTGGACTACCGATCTAGATTCTCATGTGAAGTAATATTATGGGTGCAAGAGAGGAGTAAAGAAGGCATTAGAGAAAAAAGCCAAGGAGGAAAGGACAGCTATCTACCCTACTGAAAAGCCCCCATATACTCAACAAACTACCCAGCGCGAGAGGGGGGGAGAGAGAGAGCGAGAGATAGGTGATTGGATGTGACCTCGCCACCTCGCCGCGGTTTTGAAGTTATCGGGGTGTCCACTGACCACCATTGTGCCGCGGGCGGTCCGAATCTGGAGACGATTAGGGTTTCGGTTGAGTGATGAAGGGAGATGCGGTTGCGGCAGAAAAGGAAGCAGGAATTCAGGAGGCGAAACCCCTGCTGAAGGAGGAACCGACGGCCGAGATTGGCCAGAAGCGAAGGAGCGGCAAGCGAAAAGTCCGGTGGAACGACCGCCACGGTCACAAGCTCGTCGAGGTCATCGAATTTCAGCCCAGGTGTGCTTCGACTCTCTTCCCCGGCTCCTTGCTTCTTCTTCTTCTTCTTCTTCTTCTTCTTCTTCTTCTTCTTCCTCTTCTTCTTCTTCTCCATCTGATATATATCTATATATCTCTCTCTCCAGCGGCCACAGTGATTCGGAAATGGAGGATCATGTGGATTCCTGCATCTGCTCCGTGATGTAGGTAAGAACCAGCTCAACCTAGATCAGATGGAAAAAGTTTCAAAAAACAAGTGGACGTCCCCGATTGGTTAGTATGTGGTCAACGCTGTCAGCCCTCGGCAGGCACCTAGCTTTGGGAACTTTAAAAGTTTCTTATATTCTAGAAAATACGGTATTGACTTTAAAAGTGGTAAAAGTCAATCCCGTATTTTCTATTAAATATTAAGGATATTTGAGAATTGTCCACCTTGCATGCATACCTTTTTATATTTCTGAAAATTGAGGTCAACGCTTGAAAGAGCCAAAAGGGAATCATACATTGGACTGGTAAGAAAGTCAACTCTTTGTTTTTGACTTCCATGGGTAATTTTTTAATGTGGATACAACATGAAGCCAAATTCCTCTCGCAATAAAGGAATTGCTCCATTTATTCAGCTAATAATAGCAAAGATTATGTCAGAGTTGGTGAGTCAATGCCCTTGATGAGCATCATCCATCAGTCTAGCGCGCTTGCCAGGAGGAGGACTCACATAGTCACATGCGTTGACCGAGGAAAAGTCGACGGGAGATTCCGGATTGACCCTGCCTTGGGCAGCCGGCTGAGGGTGAATGGTCAACCCTCCTTCAGCCGTGACACCGACACAGCAGGCGAGATCTTCGCTGTGAGAAGATTGTGAGGATGTGGCATTGCTCAACTTCTGGTGCTTCTCGAACATGATCTGAAGATATTTTCCCTGTTCTTCGATCTGCAGCTGCAATTTCCTTTGAGTCTGCGGATAAAATTATAACAAATGTCGTCGTTTTAGTTTTAGCGAGATAATTGGTTTTCGAAAGTCAACATTCGGACACCTCTAACTGTTCGTGGAGCTTCTTCTGGACCTCCATCTGCAGCCGCAGGGCCTCGGTGATTCCCATACCCCTGATAAGCGTAAAAAGTCAGCTCTCTCTCTCTCTTCCTCTCTAACTCTCTCTCTCGCTATCTCTCTCTATAAGCGATGGGTAATGGGAAACTTACGTTCCTTGGTCGACAGACGAGATCTCGTCCTGGGAGGCAAGATTCCCCTCGGAGGTTCCTGTGCAAGAAAGAGAAGTCAAAGTCTACCCATGGCGATTACTTCTCAATTATCGGGGTATCGTTTCTGGATTGACCTTCTGATGTATCCGGCCGATGTCGAGCTGTCCGGTATTTCTTCAGAGAAAATAACGTGCTTGAGAGAGAGAGAGAGAGAGAGAGAGAGAGAGAGAGAGAGAGAGAGAGAGAGAGAGAGAGAACCTGGAGATGGCTCTTCACGTGGTAGATGGTCAACCCATCGACGCCCATCAGTTTCAAAACACCCTTTGGCGTCGCCTCTGATCAGAAAAAAATCAGGAAATAAAAAATGAAGACAATTAACTAAACTTCAGTCAACGGGTCAGTACAAGAATAATTACTTTCGCTACCACCGAGCCTGTTGACCGCTTGAACGAAGCAGTCGTGAAGCTCAGGAGTCCACCTTATTCGAGGCTTGGCCTGGCCGCCTCCTCCAGAACCAGAAGTCAACGTCGGGGCCGCCATCTGCGCCGCCTGCTGCGATATTTTGACCGATGGCCCTCAATTCTATAGATAAAAACAGAGAAAATGCGAATTCAAGAAACTAAGCCTCCTTGGGTTACATTAGATTGGGGAAAACCGGAATCCGCGTGGAGGACGTAATCATTCCAGTTATTGCTAGCCCATCCGGCGACGGGATCGGCGGAATCGTCGCCGACGAGAAATCTCTCGATAGAATCCGTTGACCACACCGGTTCTTCTGATTCCATGGAGCTCGCGCTCTGACCGGCTGAGTTGAATCCGATCTGGTGAGTGAAACAAGATCCCCGTCCATTAAGAGTCCTCGAGATTCTTTCATCTGACCGGAACGTCGAGAAATTTAGACCAGAACAAGCTCCTGGGTGATTTCTATGATCCCTCTCCATCGATGAGCGCCTAAAGCTCCGAATAGAAATAGGATGATGATATCATGGCCTCGAAATCTGGAGTGCCTTCTGCAAAAACGACGGAAAAAAAGAGTCATATATGAAATCGAAGGGTCAAAGATTCAATTCTTAGGACGGACAGGAGAAAAACAGATCGAGGGAGCAATTTTCGCCGAAGAAAACGTCTGAGAGGAGAGGATTACGACAGCGAAGCGAGAAAACGGAGAATCGGAAAGATCTTGCCGAGCGAAACTTTCTTCTCAGGGGCGGAATCTATCTCGAGTAGTGGGCTGACCCGGATGGAAAGGAACCTCCACTAAGGGCATCAATAAAACCGAAGAATATGTACTGCCCGAGAAATTTAATTTCCAGGAAAGTGCGGGAAATAGTGGAGGAAATTACTCTGGGCGAATAAAATCGAGGGGAAGAGAAGTAATCGAGGGAAGAAGAGACGATCAAGAGGGAGGAATCTCACGGAAAGAGATCTCCAGGATTTGGGCCCTCCTAGATCGATGCCGCCAATTAATCTGCGATTTCACCTGCACGGAGACGACGTCATGAGAGAGAGAGAGAGAGGGAGAGAGATTTTTTTAGGGATTCGGTATGAGGCAGTCTGCATTTACCGTCCACAACCAATGGCCATGAGCCGCATCTCCGAGTTCGCTCCACACTCGGACATGATCTACCACGACTTTTCGCAAATAATTATTTGTGCAGCCGCGGAATTTGTCCGTACCGTGCGTCTTTAAGAAAACGGGGAGAGAGAAAGAGATTGATCAATCTCCATGACACGTCAGCTCTATCATCAAGAGACAGATCGGTCTGACTTTTTGAATTGATGGTCATACCAGAGCGGCCGTGCGAAGCTTATCTCCATGACACTACTGGTGACGTCATCATGGCAGCCTGGGCTCTATTAAAATTTCTTGAGACTTTGCTTGCGAGTTGCACCACGTTTGCACGCCGGGCACCGCTGTCGATTCGCCGCGTGATCTTTCCGAAAGTCTCCCCCCCTCGCCTCGTGTTCGGGAGAAAAACAAAACTAGAAGGCCGCGATCAAAAGAGATATGGCCCATGCAGGTCTCGAACCTGCGACCTTCGCGTTATTAGCACGACGCTCTAACCAGCTGAGCTAATAGGCCATTACGTTTGAGAAAATTCTAATAAAAGAAAAAAATAAAAATTCTCACAGCTCGTTTCACGGGTAATCCGGTTCCGGCGGAGCAGGTCCGCGACCAACGGAACGGTCTGTCCCGTCGTTCATATAAAAGGGACCGTGCGGACGTAGGAGAAACGTCGCATCAGCGGCCCTGGAGATCTCCTCAACCAGAAGAGAGAGAGAGGAATCGAGAAAAAAAAAAATACAGGGAAGACGGGGGTGATTCAAATGACGGTAATTCCCGACGACTTGATGGGCATGATGAATCAACGGAGAGCTGTCTCGGCGTCGGAGGATCGAACTCTCGATGCCGTAGTGCGTCCTCCCTCCTGTTCGGTTTCGTGCTTTCCCCGCATCTCTTTTTTTTATCGTTTCCTGTTTCTTGAGTGCTTTCTTCTGATAATTTCGACGTGCCCGCTTTCCGTTTTTTATCATCATCGTGTTTAGTCTTCCTCCTCCTCGTCATCATCATTATCATTGTAATTGTCTTCGTCCCTGATACTGCCTTCTCCTTCTCTGTCTATTTCACCATGGAACTCGTGATTATGTTCTTCATTAATGTCGTCATATTGTCATCGTCACGTTGTTCTTTATCAAGTTCACAACCACAATCATCGTCATCGCCATCTAGGTCTGCCTGTTCATCATCATAATCAGCATATTCTATTTCTTAATCAATGTCATCACCTGTATAATCATCGTCAGCTTCTTCTTCTTCATTAATGTCACCAGCACCTCTTCTTCTTAATCATCATCGATTTCACCACCAATGACAGCATTTCTGTGTTCTCCTTTTTCTCACTCAGTGGTCCTTCCCCGCCTATGAAGACGTCTCGCCGGTCTTCCCCTCGCGAACGTTGGAGGAAGAGATCGGGGACGTCACCCAGTATAACAGCAGTATCTGTGAGTTTCGCCCCTCTATCAGGGAGCAGCATCTCTACTCGGATGTTAAAGAAGAAGAAGAAGATAGATGAGGAAGAGGAAACGGCGTTGCCCTTCTATCTCCAGGTGGGTTTCCATTTCCTGATGATCCCAGTTGCTCGTCGCTCCGTTCGCTCACCTAATCCAGAATCTGAAGCCTCCTGGTGGAGAATCCCCTCTCCCAACTAGAGTGCAGCGCATCACCAGGGAAGAGAGGAGAGAGAAGATCCAGAGATACCTTCAGAAGAAGACCAAGAGGAACTTCCGCAAGAAAATTAAGGTCCTTACCGTTTATTCATCCAGGTTTGCGCCGCCTTTAGCACCTAACCGGACGAGTACAGTACACTTGCAGGAAGAGCCTAGCGGACAGTCGACCACGCGTCAGAGGACGATTCGCCAGGACCGCCGAACCAGAGTCGAGTCAGCCACCGGGCACTGACCGAGGGTTTGAAGGGTGAAATCTCAGGTTAATGCTGCAGTAAGATTCGGGATTGTGAGCGACAAAGTCTAGAGGGCCGTCTCCAGTTTTTTTTAGGTTTCTTTGTAAGGAATAGGGACCTTGATTCAATCAGGTTTAGTCCTTTGATTCAAGATACATGCAAAGCATTTTGTTCTACGAAAACTATGGAAAACGCTCCATATATCTATATCTATGTGGAGAGCCATAGACTTCACTTTTTTTTTTCTAATGAGAATCACTTTCCTCTCTTTTCTCCCTCCCATATTCCCAACTTATGTCTGTGTTCTTGAGTAACTTGTAAACAAGCTCTTCGAGATCTTGTGATCTCCTTTTATCCTAAAAAACCTACGAGTGGAATAAGAGCCAAGTTTGAGAAGTTTTTGGGAGTTTGATGTGGGGTTTCTCTGCTGAAGTTTGGGCTTTTTTTTTGGAGAACTTGTAGGTTTTCCCTATTTGACGTTTATTTTTTGTATTGGAAGGATCCATTGCATACATTTCTGTTTAAATTTTGTTTTTATCCAATTAGTTACTGATGAAATATATCCTAGAATTTTTTGTGCAAAAATATGTCATTAATCATCGAATATCTTGTGTACGGTTTCTATGATGGTGCAAAAATATTTCTATAGAGAAGAAAAAATTACAATGGTGAAGAAACTATTTTAGATTATTTTGTGTACAATTTCTACTCTTGTAAAATAGATGAAAAGCAGGGGTGAAGATCTATCCTAGAGAATTATAAGGTCAAGGTAGTGACCAAGACAAGAATTACAAAATGATATATCCTAGAGAAAAGCGGTGGTGAAGATATATCCTAGAGAAAAGTTTTGGAGAACATATTGAGGAGGCTTCCACCAAAATTTATTTTATATTGTTTTTGCTATCAAGGAGTAAAAAGATCTATGGATATACATACAAAATGAGTTGATGGGATACTTGATTGCTTATGAAAAAGGATGGTGAAAGTTTTTGGAAAAATTATTAGAAGAAGTGTTTCAAACTAAAGCTCAAGTCTCAAAAGGTCAATCAAAACAAGACGATACAAGTAATTATACTCAACTTGGTAGAAATTATGTACGTGACATTTTTCATAGATATGGTTGAGGAAGATTTGATCAAAGAAGTCAAGGAGGACGTGAATATAGTACAATTAATGGAAGTCAATATGGCAAAGGAGGAAAACATAGTTACGGAAGTCAAGGTGGAACAGGAAGAAATTTCAAAAATTTAGTGACTACAAAGCGAAGGTAGTGACCAAGACAAGAATTACAAAATGATATAATGTTGATATTGTAAGAGATATGGATATATTGAATCTTATTGTTGGAAGAAAGCCAATGAACAAGCAAAATATGACTGAAGTTGACCAAGCCAATTTGCTCTTTTCAAGCATATATTCCTTGGTTGATAATAGGAACATTTGGTTATCAGATTATGCATGTAGTAATCACATGAAAGATGATAGAAAATTGTTTCAATTCATGGAGACATCATATACAAGTCAAGTAAGAATAGGTGATAGTGATCGTGATGGTGACGGTGGAGTCAAGAAAGAATAGGTGATATTGATGGTGATGGATATTAAGTGTTATGCAAGCCAATCACACTTTCATCCCTTGGTCATATTCATTAACATGATCTTTTATTCATTGTCATTATTATATGATGTTTATAATGAAGTCTCTAAGTATATGAAATGACTAAGGGAATTTTGATGAGATCATAAAATAGTGATCGCAAGTCTTTAAATATATGTTATAAGTGATCCTATTTGTGAGATATTTGAGAATGATATTGAATTATCCAATAAGTATGAGAAAACTTACTTACGGGGTTTTCTTGAAAGAATTCTTGAAGTTATTCAAGTCTTTAGCCTCTAGCAGTATCCACATGATCTCTGGATGGTTGGATCTCCTCTTCAAAGCTCTTCACTAAGAGAGAAAGAGAAGAAATGATAGAATTCTTATAAGGCTTGCATGGGCACCTTGAATTGTTGGCGTTCTCCCCGTATTTATAGACATTTCGTATGTAATTTTTTATTAAAAACCCTCATAATTATATCTATATCCACCAACATCCATAGATCTAATGTGTGTGACCCTCTAGATTCATATATCTCACTAGTTAATAACTTTATAAGCTCAATAACATCTTATTGGTCAACCTTAATTAATTATCTACATCAACATATAGATTAATTAATCAAGGATCGATTTAAGCTAATTGATAAGTTGAGTTGTCAGCCCATTGGGTACCAAGATACACCACGTACTCTAAGATATATGGAGTATAGAAGAACTCCCTTATGGAACCTTTCTATCATCAGTTACCACGTATATATACTTCTTCATCCCCACTAGACTTATGAATGACTTAGGGTATGGTCAATAGTCAAACCCTGATTGTTTACTCAAGTTAGTACTAATGTGTGTAGGAAATCATTGGGAACTCTTTCTCTGATATTTTCACTATATTGGCCAAGGATTTCATCACATCTCTTTCCTTAAGTCAATCTCATCAAATACTGAGGGTGGATGATCCCATCATAACCATACAATCATCTTCAAGGACTACATGTCGTATCTAATATATGACGTTTTAGATATCCCGTGGCTATGGATCCATAAGTCATAATCAAAACACGGTTATCTATTCACAAGATGTTTTTGGTGTCTCAAGTCAAAGGGGCACATACACAACTGTGACATGAATCAACCTGATTGACAATTAGGTATAATACCATTCAGGGATTCATATAAATCAATTCAGTGAACTTTTTCTCTAAAGACAATCCACTATCTATCATTAGTGTCTCCACACCAATGGTTACAAGATCAATCATACTCATCATATGACTCGAATCAAATAATGTTATTCTTTCTGGATAATTTGATGTCCTTCTCAAATATCTTACAAATATGAATGTTTAGAACATATGTTTAAAGACTAGTGATCATTGTATTATGATCTAATAAAAAATCACTCAGTCATTGCATATGCTCATAGACTTCATTGCAAACATCACACAAGAATGACAATGAATAAATTTCATTGCAATGAACAAAAAACAAGCTACATGAAAGTAGGATTAGCTTGGAGGCCATATAATATCCATCAATCATAGCATTACAATGCATCATGTGTGGCTCGTCTATTCGCCACAATAAAGAGAGTATTTAAAAAAATAAGCTCGGTTGTAGATTAGATGTTCCATTTGTCCGATGTCCTAGAAGTTGTCACGTGCCATGTCTTTGTTTGTCGTGTCAAATAAGTGACCTCGTAGACTTGGTCCATGGGATCAAAAAATCTAGAGATGTCGTGTGTCCAATGCAAATATAAGGTTAAAATTTTTGCACATTGGTTTATCAAGAAATAATTTTGCTTTTAAATAAACTACCCATTAAGACAATTAAAAGATAAATGGATCATTAAAGAACTAATTCTCTCCTTATTGACACTATGTAGGTGCTGATTGGGCACCATGTGGCACCACCTCCTCGCGCCACACATCCACGATGCCCATCAACATGCACGTAAAATGCTATTTTCTAACATTTTAATTCCTAAAAAATCCTTAAAAACATAAAAAATAGAAAACATTTAAATAATTTAGGAAAATTTAGAAAAAAAAATCTAAAAATAGAAATATCTAGACAAAATAGGAAAATTTTAGAAACCCCTTTAAACTAAAAATATTCGTATCTTTTCATAGAAGACTCTGTATTTGGAAAAATATTATTAAAATGTAGCTATTTCAATAATATAAGAGGTTGATGCTTATCGAGTGTTGATACTTTTCCTACTAGTTCATTTCCTTCTTCTAATTCTTCTCCTTCTTTTTCTACCATTTCCTTATGTTGTTCTTCAATGTTTTTAGAATAAGGATCTTCTAATTGCTTATCATTCCTCAACTTACTTCTTGTATGAATTATCTCATGATTTCTTTCCAAAGAAGGAGACACATTTGAATCTTTGGAAGCTACATGACACGGATTAATATAAGGTTGGGTTGGAAATTATCCTTTATTGTACTCCATCTCTTTTCCTTTACCTTTCATGTTGTTAATGTCGGAACCAATTTGATGGAGCTTTTCCATCTCGAGTTGATCCATTTCTCTTACAACATTATGCATCTTTTCATTCATATCTCGGTGATTTTTCAGAAAATCTTGGATATTTCTTTATCGTTCAAGAACTACAAAGACTGTTAGAACTATTTTGCTCCATTTTTCGCCAGCCATGTTGCTGAACATAAAGTTTCACTAGGTATGTCATCAGTGTTCGTGGTAGTTTTTGTTTTTGCGCACATTTCAAGAAATAAAAGGAGGTGCATTTTTCATTGCATTTAATTCTCTGTTCTCTATGCAGCCCCCATCAGCATGGCTTTTGCAAAAACAAATAAAGCAAAGAACAATTTGAAAAGTGAGACAACAGAGTCAGCCATGAACTTTTGCATCATGTCCATTAATTTCCCTATAGTTATCTCTACATTTCCTATAAATTTGTGGATTAACCCATTCTCAATTTCAGATTCAAAATGTTAAGGTCATCCCATGCCCTTAATATTTAAAATTCCTCCTCTTTTCGGTTCTACAATCCTCCCATTTTGATTTAAACTGACATGGTAATTGTCATTTTCGACCAACCTCTCAATTAGCTCTTCCCCTTCATCATCATAATTATTTAAGAATTATCCTCCACACACCATATTTACTCAATTTTAAGCATTATTATTTATTCGTTTTATAAAAAAAAGGATTAATTTATATGACTCTGTGATAATGACGATGAAATGAGGAATAATATTGAGAAAAATACAAACCTTGATGTTGATGAAATCAGAGTCTTTGCAGTAGAAGGCCTATGTGAGACTATTGAGCTCCGAAACAATGACAGGCAAGAAGGCTAAAACTGGAAAGCTGATATCAGCTTATGGGATCAATGTATCAGAAGATTGTTTGCCAAAAATTGTCAGAATCTTTTAAAATCCAATCGAGATGTCTTTTCAAGCATGCCAACCGTTGGAGTCTCTTGACTTTTCTCTTACATTTAAACTTTTGAGGTACCCCGACTCTCCTGGGGATATAGTCAACAAGTATAAGGCGCCTCATTTTTAACCCAACGAGAAAAATTATTTCCTTTTTGGATATGCTCTCAAACTTCAACTTCATCACACGGTGGCTCTACTAAACTTAGGTCAGCCCCATGGAGCAGAAGCATTGCAGTTCTAAGATGCCAAGCTATAATATCTGCATTATCCTCTTACCTGTTTCTCTATTTTCTATGCTGACTTTAGGCAAGTACAATGAATTAGACGTTTTAGCTCTGCATCACGCAAATGGAGATGAAACTATGAGATATCTATTCGCAAGAGAGTGAGAGATTTGACGGACCTGGTGCATAGATATGAACTTTCGAATGAGGTCCATGTACACAGTGTCACAGCCTAGGCGAAGGAACGCAAGTAAGCCCGGTTAGGAGGTACAGAAAGTGCTTCATGGGTGCACCCAGAAGGCATCAGTGGTCGAATGCTGCTGGGATTGAGGGGGAATAAAATTCCGTAGTATCCATCCATTATTGCATCGAAATTGCAGGTTGCCGACACTCCTGGAATCTGCATCAGGAAGAAGTACAAAGCTGGTCATTGATTCACATTACATCAAATGCAGACCCCGCGGATAGATGTCGACATCCACAAGGATTAGAATTCTCGCACTAAAGACAGAGGATTACCTGATAGATCTCGCAAGTGTATGCATGGAGATTTGGGAATTCAATCAGTTTCTTCTTGGTGCATCGGAAGAGCACATTGTACACCAGATCAAATCGAATAAGCGTGGTGAAGAGACATACGTCGGCCAGAGTCAGCCTATCCCCGCAGAGGTACCGCGAAACAGCAAGGTGAGTCTCCAGAAGTTCCAGGGTATCAAAGAGCTTCTCGGCTGCCGAATTGTAAGCTTCCTGGGACTGCGAAAACCCGCACCTAAGCCGCAAAAAGGGTTCCCTTCTTGATCAACAGGCAGAGAACCCGCGAAGACCTCAAATTCCATTACCTGTAGACACCATTATTCACGTCGGGATAGATGATTCGGTTCCAGCGCTCGATCTCGTCCCTCAGCTCCAGTGGAGCGAGATCAGGGCCTCCGCTGGGGATCGAATTGAGGAATTCAATGATCCCGTAGCTCTCGTTACAAATCACCTTGTTCTTTACCTTGTCCCACAGCATAGGCACGGTGGAACGACCTTCATATCCTCCTACCTGCGATCGATAAACATCCCTCAGAGTTCGCCGCACGCCTTGGGAATTTAATTCCCATGATCCATCGGCGCCGGGAGAAGCAATAGAAACCGGAATTTGGGTTTCGAGAGACCGGATAGCACGGACGATCAGAGTCCGATGGGCCCAGGGACAAGGAAACCCTACGTACAGATGAAGGGAAGTGGAATCGGAAGGGACTGTAGCGTAATACTCTTGGGGGACGGAGGGGAAAGCGCTGGGCGGCCGAGAATAGGATCCTGAAGGAGTGGAGGGCGCGAGCTGCCGCATCATCAGGTGCCAGGCGCCGGACCAAGCGGTTCGGACGGCGCCGATTAGAGTTTGGGGAGGGAGCGACTTTCCCCATAGCAGTCCCGCCACCGCCGTGAGAGGGTCGGGAGATGCGGTGGCGGAAATCGGACGGCGGAGATTTCGCTGACGAAGGGAATCGAAACTCGAGAGTAGCGCGGGAGAAGAGTGGATCACAGCCATCATCAATTATCCTTTTCTCTAGCCCATTCTTCCGATTGATATTTATAAATTTATAATATTGCAACAAACCCCTCATCTTATTGTATTTACGTCTACAATCTTTCCCCTTGTCTATCGAGAATTTTTGTCTCCGTAAACCCTAGTCTAATTTTATTTAGTCTGGTGTACACTTTCCTCCCTCCCCCTCCTTCGTTTATATGTTGCGATAAACCCGTCATCTTATTTTATTAAATCTTATGTACACCCAGTTAAACTTTAACGGGTTCCCCGAGTGCATCGATCAATGGTCTACCGGATCGACGGTTGCCGATCACTTAGACGATCAGAGAGAGGGAGAGAGAAGAGAAAGATATAATAAAAAAATGATATGATTGTTGATCTGGACGAAATCATTATAATTCTTGTTGCGATAAACCCCTCATCTTATTTTATTTAGTCTCACATTTACAATTGATTGGGGACCATCCAGCCGTTCATTACCATCCGACTTTCGTAAGATGGTTTTTTTACCATCCAAGTTTTGACTTCCAAGGACGAGGGTTTAGGTTTTATTCCTGGTTGAGAGAGAGAGCGAGAGAGGAGGATCCAAGGATGGGATCGAAGAGCGGCGCAGCGAACGGTGGAGGAATCCTCGCGAGATTCTCTGATTCCATCTCGCGATCGTCGATCGTCCACGGAGGAAAGAAGGCGGCGTCGGACGCGGCCACCGTCGCGCACAAGCTCCTGCGGAGCACAGGAAAGGCGGCTTGGATCGCGGGAACAACCTTCATCATCCTCGTCGTGCCGCTGATCATCGAGATGGATCGAGAACAGCAGTTGAATGATCTCGAGTTACAGCAGGCCAGCCTCCTCGGTACTCCGCCGCCGTCAGTCGCTCAGGCCAAGTGACCTCAGGTCTCATTTCCCCCGATCGCTGAATTTCCGTCACTTCAAAAAGAATTTTATTCACATCTTTTGGAAAAATGAGGGAAGGATGCTATTATCTCGTCTCTTGTTTTCCGTGATCCTTTTGCCTTCTGGCACAGTTCTGTCAACCAATCAGACGGTATTCTTAATGCTCATAACCCAAATTCTGATTTTCTAGGAGTACTCATATTGCTATTACGCGAATTTTTAATCTCTTTGTTTGTATAGATGATGAGGCGATGTCTAAATAATTCCTAGTGTTCCGTTCGTTGCCTTCAATTAAGCTTTAGAGAGAGATCTTGACTGGAGTGGGAGGTAGATCCTTTCTGTTGCATGAGGGTCATGCGGGCGCATAATATTGTACAAAGTACTCAGCATGGTTGTTGGGATCGATGGTCATACTCATCAGGTTTTGGCACAATCGAAAACCTAGTCTGAAATACATACGTGCATCTGTATGTATACATATCTACATATGTATGTATATATTTCTCACATAGTTGACTTTTCACATTAAGACAGATGATTTCTTACTCAGAAGGTCGTCTTTTGGCTCACCATTATTCATATTCAGATTCTTTCTTGCAATAATTCTGAAGTTGAAGATTGGCTGCCGAATCCTTTCTGATTGTTTAGGCATTTTGCTTGATTCTCTGTTTTGGTCTCAGTTAGGTCAACCAAATGATGATCATGATTGTTGAACTCTATTTACTAAATCATTACTTTAAAGACACATGCTGAAAACATTGGCGAGGTATCTGGGCATCTGATATCCATCATCCAGCTGTATGGATGATGGTATTGGATGTTGGGTATTGGTCAGATGACCAATATCAGAAGGATGATGGATGACACCGCGGATGATGGATATCAGAAGATCTGGGATGTGGACAGACTTGCTGGATAACGGATATCAGATGACAATGACACCAGGTTTTGTCACAAAAAAATAGTCCCACATTGGAAAAGTTACAAATTCTTAATGCTAATCAAAGGATTTGATAAACTGAAAAGTCCAATTAGCCTCTAATCAGCCCACGCATGTGTTGACTGAACACCACATCGGCATGTCTTATGGCTTTGGGTGCCACATGGCGTGCTTACCATCTCAGTTGCCGCAGCAGCCCCCTTTTTTTAAAAAAAGAATCATAAAAAGTCAAAATACTCATAATTTTTTAAAGAAATCCTAGAAAAACAAAAAGGATGTCCAACCAAATTAAATTTTTTTTCCTTCAAACATTCCTAAAAAAAGCCAATAAAGACCCCTTTAAAATTTAACAAAATTCTGATATAAACCAAAAAATTGCAAATCTTTGAAAATCCATTTCCCTTTAAAATATTTAACTAAAGAGCCATGATAAATAAAAATATCAAAGTTCCCTGGAAATCCAAAAGGATTTTCAAAACCTATAAAAATTAAAATACTTTTTAAAAAATCCTAAAAATCAAAATAATTGAAAGAAATAAAAAAAGTTCTAAGAAAATAAAAAAATTTTGTATAACAATATAAAATTTCCATTTCCCTTTTTAAAACCACTTTGAAGGGCACTTGTGGCACACACAAGTAGCACCTCTCTACTCACTAGAATAAGCAAGGGTAACCATTTTATGCCAATATGGGACCACATCGATGTTTCCCTCTTCATTCTTGGAGACCTCGTCAAGATATTTCATGACCTCACTGCTCCTCAATACAATACTCAACAAGAAATCTAGCTTGTCTCAAACTTATTGAGGCTGATCTTCGCATGCAATGCTATTTTGTCCTCATGAAATAATTTCTAAAAGAAGTCTATGGTGGCTTCCTTCATCTTATTGTCTAGCATGAAGCCTGTGACATACTAGTCAAGCTACGTCTTCATTGTGAGGCATCCCTCTTCTATTAATAATAAATCCTCCACTCGCAAGTGCTTGACACCAACGAAGATGAAGTGACCCATGTTATGTGCAACAACTCCAATGATGTGTTCTTGAAGTCTTGTGTTAATGTGGAGGATGTCACACATGGATTGATCTGGCCCGTGCCTGATGTGCTGGGAGGAATTACAAAACGATCCTAGGACATGGCAAAATGCACTCAATAGCACCCACTTATCCTTCAATCGGTATTTTTTTATCCCTAGTCATGAAGTGATGGAGAGTGATATGTGTAAAATTACGATAATTGAATATGCAAGCTCACATATTAAAAATTATACTCAACTCTTCCAATTAAGTTTTAAATTTTAGAATAATGGCGAGTTAAATTTGAATCAATAGGGAGGACAGTTAAAAGATTGAAATCAAAGAATATTGTTATTTTTTTTAGATTAAGAAGAAAATGTACGTGAGAACTGAAATGAGCAGGTTAGAGGCTTCCAAACACCTTTTGAAGATTGAAAACCCTCGATCGATGGTGGCAATGTGACTTAGAGTTTAATAATATAAAATTTTCGATGAAAAGATGGAGAAAATGGAAATGATCAATGGAAAATGATTCTAATATATGCAAAGAGGGAGCAAGGAGAGAACGCGAGATGAGGAGGGAAGAAGAGAAGAAGCCTTGGACTTCTCAAAATATAATCTCTCCCATGCCCTCATCTTCATCATTCTTGTAGTTTTCCACTGTCATGGACATATCATATTTCTTTGCCTCATGAGTCATAGCAACTAGTATGGTGAAACTCTTCACCATTTCCTTGATAACCAAGTTTAAGATATGAGCGACATGAAAAGTGTCACCATGCAGTGAACTTCACATTTGCACCCTTCATTGTCATAGAAATCACTAATAACATCACCCTTCATCAATGGTGATGGTATCCACCTTCAAGAAAAAAGGACAAGTGTGTGAAACTAAGGGCTGCAAAAGAAAATTACAGCATGCCATGAAATAAACGTTTGCAAAATGACAAATTCATCAAGTTGTCAAATGATGATCACCACAACTCCTTAAATGCAACCTTGTCAACAATGATCCATGGAGATCCAATCAAATAGATGAAACATCTAATGAAAACATTAATCTCCTCTACCATAAGTATTGGCAATACATGACGTGCTAACACCACTATCCTGTCTGCGCTACCAGATGTGTTAGTGAAATGAGTCTACTCACCATTGATACCCTTCAGCTTATCTTATCTCTTTGGATGGATGGTTTTAAGATGTCTCTAAAGGACATTTGTGTGCATGTTTGCCTATCTCTTTATTGAATTTTGGTGTTTATTTAAATTCCTCTTGCAACACAAGAGGCTTATGTGACAACCTTCACCAATGATAGAACCCCAAGTCCTCATTTCAAACATGAAGATCCTTTGGCACATCACTTGTGGTGGCGTACGACCTCCGTCGCCACCAAGGCACGATATCACGACGCCGAAGGAGCCCTTTTCGCGCGCATGGACTTATCTTCTTTCTTTATTGTGAAATTTTTGGCCCGTACGTGTTTAAGCGGGTCCTCGCTTATTTCCCTCTCCCTTTTAGGTTCCGGGTGGGCTCTTCTTTTTTCGGGTCCTACTGGTGAAACCCTCTCTCTATGTGGACCTTCTTATTTCTATGAGTATGTTTAGGCTTTTGGGTCGTGGGCCCTTTCCCCTCTCGGCCCACTTTGGGCTCTATAAGAGGGGAAGGGACTCCCCCCCCAACAAACCCTAGCTGTCATTTGAGAAAAGAAAGGAGTCTCCTCCCTCTCGAGTGGCTGCTCACGGAAGGCCGAGGAAGGAGTCTAACCACCGTTGCCACCACAGACGCCGCTGCTGCTGCCTCACGCATCCCTACCGCCGCCGCCGCTACCACCACCACTCATTGCCCCGACCATGAGGACGTCGCCGTTGCCGCCGCCACCTCCACGCCACGCCGCCGATCCCCTTCGCGACTCCGCCGTCCCCAAGCTGTCACCGCCGCCACCGCCTCAGGACCGCCGCACCATCCTTCCTCCTCCTCCATCTCCCAGTCTCGCTCCAGCTCCATGCATGACCTTCCCCTTCCCGTCACCCCCAATTCTCTCTCCTCCCGCTTCCCCCAGTTTCCTCTCCGTCGAACAATCCCTCTACTTGTTGCTCAGCCTCTCCCTCTCCCTGTTGATTTCCTTCCCCATCCCTGCCGAAATTCCTCCTCGTGACCTCCCGAATTCCTTCCCCTCCACTGCCAACCTCCCGCTTCCCAGCCCCGTCGTGCTACTCCTCTCACCGCTCCCCTCTCGATTTTCCCCTATGATTCTCCCCCTTCCGATTCTCCGTCAACCTCCCTCTCTCCCCAAACGAATTTCTCCCATCGCCGCACCATTCCCCGTCGCCTGGCCGTTTGGGAATTCCCCCGAATTCCCTTGTCCCCTCGCGCATTCCCCCTCCCCCCCATTGCGTCCTCCCCTTTTCCAAGATGCCCGTCAGTGCCCCCACACGCACCTCTCGCGTATCATTTTATGCGGTCGTTAAAACACACAAACGTCGGTCAAACAAAATTTATAATTCTGAGATCACAATAACAAAGATATAAAATCAAGTATAGTGTAAAGATCAAGTCGATCATAGAGAACACAGTTAACTTTGATCGCGGAGTTGACTTGGTCAAACTTAGGTTTAATAAAAGATCTAAAGAAGTGGAAATGATATTTGATGAATAGAAATGATATAAATAAACTATATAGGATATTTTAAGAATTTTAGAAACTGATTTGACAAAGAAATATCAAAAGTGAAGGTCAAAGCATTGACTTTGACCAATAGTTGACTTTCTAAAAATCAGAGAATAAAAAAAGCTTAAAATATTAAGAAAATTATATATTCTGAAACTATAGAGAAAATGGAAATTATTGATAAAAAATTTGTGATTTTTCGAGAAGAATTAGATTTATTATCAATTATTGAAAATCAAAGATCAGAAAAATCATGAAATGAACACTTCAGTGTAAATCTTCAAATTGACTAACCAAATGATATCGAAATCTTATAATTCACATATGAATGGAAAGCTAACAACCTGAGGATTTCAAAGCAACTAAAATCGTCAAATTTCAATTTGTATTTTAAGAGTAATTTTATGAAATTTTATGGATTTTTTATCCACAGAAAGCTGATGAAATAAGGAATCCGATGAAACTTGAATCAAGTGATTCGGACTTAAGATCAGGGAGAAATCCTTGTTTCAAAATTAGAAAAAACCTGAACCAAATTTGGGCGAAAATAACTACCTAAATCTAATCTAAATACAAATTATCATAAGATGAATGATCGATTCACACTACTAACCCGATTGACGTGAAGATTTGGCTTCAGTTCACGCGGATTGAAGAGTATTTTCTTGGTTTCTTCCTTGGCGTACGTTCGGCGTTCAAGGGGAGAATTCGATCGAATCAAGTGATGAATCACGACGAATCCTGCCTCAATCTGATCGCGATTGAGTTTAGAATGTAGGGAAATCATGTTAAACTCAAGATATACCTTCAAAATTGCTTAATTGCTTCACGATTAATCAAGAGTTAAGTTTTAAAAGGAAGAACATCGATATTTATAAGGGATTTTCGTGCGAAAAACGCGGACCGTCGGATTAGGTGAAGATCGATCGACGGCCACGATCACACGATGATCATGGGACACGGTCCCACGCTCTCCGCTGATTTCGCCCGTCTGATCTTGATCGGAGCCTCCTCACGATGCTGATAACATGCTATTTATACATGAATTTACATGATTATTAATGCAAATAAATGCATTAATTGTTCTAATTGTATGCATGTTATCATATTTTAAGTATATTTCTATCATTTATATAATTTCATGTTATGATCTAAAAATACATTATTTATGGATAATTATGTGTAATTAAACATTATGATTTTAATCCTAATTATATTTGATATCATAAATTATGTTATCCTGATTAAATGATAAGAGAAATGATGCTTATTAATATTCATGTATTTTTATAAAGTTATTTTAGTAAATACATGAATGTATTTATTTAATTAAAATTTATTCTCTTACTATTTTAATATTTTGACTTTTTATAATGATATATTATTCAATTTCTGATCCAACAAAACAAATTTGAATTAATTTGGAGTTGAATTTTGAAAGTTATGATTTTTACAATTTTTAGGAATTTTTCTAAAATTATTTAAGTGTATTTTCGATTTTAAAATTATTAAAAACAATTAAAAAAGGCAAAAAAATAGGTTGGTTTATCGTGCGGGACCCACGTAGATGCGATATGGCATGCAAGACCACGTGGCAGAGCCACGCAGACCCACGTGGGCACCTACGTGGCGCGGAGGTGACACGTGGTGCGATATATATATTTATATATTTATATAGTTATAAGTATAAGCGTCCTGATTATCAGAACTCGCTAACCCATAAAACCGCCCTACCTTTTAAACGCGTCAAATACTTTCTTTTTCTTCGTGTGGGACTATGTTCCCTTCTTTTATTTTATTTTCAGGACACGTGGAACTACGTAATACGTTGGATTAGAGCGAGTGGATTATCGTGTGTCGATGCGGTGGATGCGAAGTCCACTCGGATCATCGATCAAGCACGTGCTTAAATCGCGATTTAAGTGAACCTTTTGACGAATCATTTGACGACGCGTGGACTCACCATGACCGCCCGATGTAGATCCAACGGATGGATCGAAACAACACGCCTCTTTCTTCACGCGACGTGGACGCATCTCAACCCTCTATCGCCGATCGAACGCTCACAACTTAATCATGACGATTCATCAACGGGAGCTTCATCTGTACCATTGATCACGATCCAACCACTGGTCCGACGGTTACGCCCAAATTCTTCTTTAAATTCACTGTTCTTCACGACGGAAACTTACCCTTGGATTTTCGAGTGAAATCGAACTATCTAGACACCACAATTCAAGAGTCAATCGATTTCTTTCCCTTCTTGATACGTTTCCCTGTTCGAGGAGTGCTTGAAATAAAAAATTGATCGAGAGGATAAGGAGAAATCACATCTTGAACGCCATCTTCGTCTTCAAAATCGCGGAATGAATAGCCATGCATCCGGCAATTAATTGGATCATTTCGAGGGCTACTTTGGTTTAGATTGTGTGTTTTCATCTTAATCTTTCTTCATTTAGTATTAGATTTACATTTGGAATCGAAGATTATGTTTAATTTCAGTTTAATTTTGGTTTTAATCAAAATTCGTGATAGATATTTTCTCTCATTTTCAAACTTCAATTACTCCGCGAATTCTCATCCAAATCACTTGATTTTTTTATTCCATGGATTCACAATTGAGTTATCTTTTTAATATTATAAAAATGCCTAATTTCTAAACTCAATTCGTTGTCTGATTTGATCGAATTTCAAATATATCTCTCAAATTTCCCTAATTCTCCGTGGATTCGACCCTTATTTACCATTATACCCTTCAATTCGTGAATTAGAGCAGTAGACGTATTCAGATTCAGCAGTAGAGCGAGAGACCACCGATTGTTTCTGCGATCTCCAGGTGATGAGATTGCCCCCGACATATGTTGCATAGCCACCATGTGACTTCCGATCTGCCTTATCTCCTGCATAGCCTGCATCAGAGTATGCTTCAACCAATAGATGTCCTTGTTTCCGATACAATAAGCCTTTCCCGGGAGCTCGTTTGATGTAGGCGAGGACACGATGTACTCCATCTAGATGTACCATGCGAGGGGCTTGCATGAACTGGCTCAATACGCTTACAGCATACGCAATATCAGGTCGTGTCACTGTAAGATATATTAGCTTGCCCACGAGGCGACGATACAAGCCTGCATCCTCCAGTAATGCTGTCGACTTGTTCCACCAATCAATATTTGTCTCCATAGGAGAGGCAATGGGTTTGCAACCCAGCATACCTGTTTCCTCCAAGAGATCTAAAGCGTACTTCCGCTAACAGAGAACCATTTGATCCCGCCTGTAAGCAATTTCAAGGCCAAGAAAGTATCGTGGTGGAGAGAGGTTGCGCGTCAAAAAGTGTTGATGTAGATAAACCTTGGTTGCAGCAACTTCAGCTTCATCACTACCGGTAAGGATGATATCATCAACATAGACTGCCAGCACAACACACCCTTGAGGAGTACGTTTGCGCATCACAGTGGGATCGGAGACGGTGGAGATGAAGCCATACGCGAATAGTAGCTTGGAGAGCTTATGAAACCAGGCCCGAGGGCTCTGCTTCAGTCCATAGATTGCCTTCTTTAGGAGACACACCTGGGAAGACTCCCCCTGAGCAATATACCCAGGAGGTTGCTCCATATAAACTTGCTCTGCAAGATCACCATAAAGAAAGGCATTAGAAACATCAAGTTGATGGAGAGGCCATGCCTGGTTGAGTGCAATGGAAAAGAGGACACGGATGGAGCTGAGGCGAGCCACAGGAGAGAAGGTCTCAGTGTAGTCGAGGCCATAGGCTTGAGAGAATCCTCGAGCCACGAGACGCGCCTTATGGCGAGCGATGGAACCATCGGGATTGTACTTGAGGGAGTACACCCACTTGCACGAGACAACATTGACGTCCAACGGGCGAGGGACCAATGTCCAAGTCTCTCGTTGAAGGAATGCGGCATATTCCGCATCCATAGCAGCCTTCCACTCCTGTACCTGCAAAGCTTCAAGATATGTCTTGGGAATTGACCTAGACAAGACAAAGAGGGCAAAGGCATGATAGGGTGAGGAGAGATGGACGGAAGAGACATAGTTGCTGATCGGATGTTGTGTACACTGGCGAGAGCCCTTGCGGATAGCAATCGGAAGATCGAGGTCGGTGGGAGGTGGAGGCGAAGCCGAGAAAGGAGATGCAAGTACGAGAGACTGACCAGGTGGTGATGGTTCAAGAAGAGCGGAAAGAGGGATTTGAGATGGAGAGGATTCAGATGGAGTGAGTGGAGAGGAGGAAGCTAGTAGAGAGGACTCAAGTAGTGGTGGTGAGGGAATAATCATGACCGGGTTCGAAGTAGGGGAATCAGTAGATAAGCGAGGGGTAGGAACTAGAGGAGATTGTGAGAAGAAGGGAACATCCTCATGAAAGGTGACATCAGCGAAGATAATGTAGTGATGTGTGACGGGAAAATAGATGTGGTACCCTTTCTGAGTCCGAGAGTAACCCACAAAGACTCCTTTTAGTGCTCGAGGAGCAAGCTTCGACAGGCCCGGTGTGTGATTGTGGACAAAGGCCGTACACTCGAACACTCGCGGAGGTAGAGAAAATAATTCAAAATCAGAAGCAAGTCTTTGAACCGGAATGGCACCACCAAGGGCAGCTGAGGGTAGACGGTTCACGAGAAAGGTGGCAGTGAGGACAACATCAGACCACAGGTACATAGGGACATTCATCCCAACCAATAATGTGCGCACCATATCCAATAGATGTCGATGTTTCCGTTCAGCGAGTCCATTTTGTTGAGAGGTGTAGGGGCACGTGGTCTGGTGGAGAATCCCTCGTGCAGTACAAAGTGCAGCGACACCACTTTGGGTAAACTCTAAAGCATTGTCTGTGCGGAGTACCTTCAGATGAGTATCATACTGCGTGGCGACCTCCGTAACAAACTGCTGGATGAGTGAGAGGACTTCCTTGCGATTTTTGATGATATAGGTCCAGCTAACTCTGGTATAGTCATCCACAAAAACAATGTAATATCGTCCTCCGGTAGGTGAGGCATGCTGCGCAGGACCCCAGACATCACAGTGCACAAGATCAAATGGGCCTTTCGATGATATGCTAGTGCGCGCAGAATAGGTTGAGCGATGATGTTTGCCTACTTCACACGATTCACATTTGTAATCACAGAGACGTAACCAAGGTAAAGTTTCTTTAAGCTTTGAAAAACTAGGATGTCCCAATCGACAATGCAACAAAAACGATGTCTCTGAAGAACAAGAAGATGCAGAAAGTGAGAAAAGCGCGCGGAGTCCAGCAGAAGGAGAGTCTGCCACCAGCTCATAGATACCATGCCCATTCTCACGGCCCAGTCCAATCCTCTGTCCCGTACTGAGATCCTGGAAGATGCAATGATATGGATAGAAGAATACTCCGCAATTAAGGGCTTTAGTTATAGCACTGATAGATAAAAGGTTTGTGGGAAATCCAGGGACGTAAAGGACATTATGTAATGGCAGAGTGGCGGTAGTTCGGGAAGTACCATAACCACGGACTGGACATGGGCGACCATCGGCAATGTGGACGTTGGGAATAGAGGAGTCAGGATGATAGGAAGTAAGGGTGGAGGGGGTTCCCGTCATATGGGCTGAAGCCCCTGAGTCAATAACCCAAGATATATCATGAGAAGCAATGAAGGCGGACATACCTGGAGTAGATGCATCTCCTCCAGCATAAGACGAAAGGCGGCTGGCCAACGAAGCGAGACTAGCGGAAGCCGATGGCGGAGTGTGCATGGCGGAAGCACGAGAGGCCTGAAGATATGCGAGCTCAGCTGGAGATACAACAATCTGAAAATTGCCGGATGGGGGAGCGGCTGGTGCAGGCGCAACGGGAATGAGTGGAGCAGACCCTGACTTCCCCCCTGAAGCAGCGAGCACCCATCCAGGCTTGCCGAACTCCTTCCAACATTTTTCAGCGGGATACGACATCTTCCCACAATACTTGCACGGAGGGAAGGAGTTCCGAGACTTTCCAGACACCGCTCCCTTCCCATAGGGCTTCGAGGACCCACCAGTGACAACTAGAGCAGATACCTCAGTAGGAGGAACCGATGACTGTGGCAGACTATCTTGGACCCGGAGCGCAGCTGCGAAGATCTCCTCGGTGGGCATAACTCGGGCGCCTCCTAGCACTTGGCCACGTATCATGTCGGCAAGCTCGGGACGAAGACCACTGAGGAAAGCTCCCGCCCGAAGTTCGTCTTTGTAGCGTGCTAGGGTCTCAGTATCGGTCGAGGGAGGCTGATATACGGCGAGGTCAGTGAATATGGCTTCTATTGCACCATAGTAGGCTTGGAGTGACCGGGAGCCCTGCTTGCAAGCAAATAGATCCTCATATAGACGCACGGTCTTGCTCACATTGCTCTTGTTGGCATACATCGTAGCCAGTCTGATGCAGGACGCGGTGGTAAAAAAAACCCTCGTGCCTGATCAATGAACCCGAGGATGTCTAAGGATAGCCGGTCAACCCTAACCCACTGATACGCATGTCCTAAACCCTAAATACGATCTCTAGCCTAAACCTAGGTGCAGGCAGGCGTGCCGATCAGCGGAGTCAACTACGGGTGACCCGGGGAAACTCGTGATGATGGTTAGGATGAGACCCTCTCGATCTACGTCCGGAGGCGTAGATGACGCTCGTCGTGGGGTAGCCCGGAGGCTGCAGCTCACGCTCAGTGTCAGACCTGACGTACGCGTGAGAAGTCTCGAACCTATAGTCGTACTACCCTACCTACGTCGTCCGACGGCGGTGGAGACGAGTAAAGGAAACGCTTCGAAAAGTAATCAACTTTGAAAGAGGGGTTGAAGCTAACCTGCGGGGCGGGGTGCCCGGTGGGTCGTGGTGTCCAGGAGAGTCGCTCGTACACGGCACAAACAGTCGGCAGAGGATGGGCAGAGTCGGCGACGTCGGGAAAATGGGCGGGACGCGCGGACTGGAACACAACGGCCGGAGGCTATAGGGTGGCGTGGAGAGGGGCGCGGGCGCTGGTAGCAGGAACAGGCGCGATTCCAAAGCGCGGTAGAAGGCAATGGGCGCGGGCGCAGGCTTGGGCGTGAGCACTTGGCATGGAACGGCGCGGGTGCGTCGAGGAGCCGGTCACGGGGCAGTTGGAACCAGGTACAGGTGTGGCAGGTTGGCAGGTTGGCAGGTCAACGGTACTGGGTTGACCGGCTCGGTGGAGAATCTCTGGGCGTGAGACTGCGGCCGACGACTTCGGAAAATTCACGAGAAAGGAGGTGGTAACACACGCGAGGGGGAAGCTCGTCGCGTACGCCGACACGACAGAATGGTCAAGCACAGGTACGCACTCCGCTGGGCGAATTCGCGCGGACACGGTTTGGGAGGCGGCTGGGCGAGATCACGATCGAACGGGGTTTTCTTCCTGGGCGAGTGGCTGGAAATTGCTGTGGCGTTGGTGCGAAGGGTTGGCGTCGGCTCAAAATTTCGGGAGTGACGAATCGACTTCCACAAACGCGGGGATGGGAATGTCGGCAGAAGCAGGGTAGGAATTCGCTGAGCACACAGCTGAATTCGGCTGGGACGGGGAGGGAAATAAGGGGGTGAGTGGCGCTCAAATTCCGTGAACGGAGAGAGGAATCCGAGTTTCGAATTTGGCGTTCACGGCGACAGGAATTCGGTTGGAGGGGAAGGCTGGAGCGGTTTCGTGAAGGGGAGAGAGAGTAAGAAGTGAATTCACGAAGATTGGGGCGGTGGTTAGGACCTCGGCAGATTGCGAGGTTGAATCCACCGGGCGATGGGAGAGGGAAGGGAGTTTTTTGGAGTGCAACCGGAAATTCGTGAGAACGGGGAGACGGGGAAGAAGTGCAGGTTCTCGGGGAGGGGCAAGATCGTGAGGTGTAGGAAGAGGTGGGGATTTTCCGCCGGATGACGAAACTTCACGGAATTGATGAGTGCAGGTGAAATCGGGATGAGGGAGAAGCGGAAATTCGGCGTGTGGAGGGGTCGCGAGCGGAAGTGTCGATCGGGGGCGGGGGAAAACGGGGCAAGGTCAGGACGGAGAGATCGGGATGGGCGGAATTTTGGAAGGGGTGGCTGGGTGAAGAAATTCTGGATATGGGGCCCAGCGGGGTGGAGGTGAAGGTCGGGAGTGGGGAGGAAGGCAGCGGGGAGGTCGGGAAGGGGTGAACGTCGATTTCAGGAAACGGGAAAAATCGAGTGGGGAATTTAGGAGGTGCGGAAGGACTTGCAAGCGGGATTTCGGGGTGGGGGAAATTCGGGAGTGGGGTGTGGTGAAACGGGGGCGACGAGGCGATGGAAGAGGAAGTTGGGAAGGTCGATGGTTGGGTTTCGTCTAGAGGAAGATCCGGGCTGCTTTGGGAGGCAACCAACGGGGGACTGGTGAGGAATTTTGGGGAGGTCTCGAGGACGGAATTCAGGGAGCGGGGTGATGGAAAATTGAGGGCAGATCTGAGCGGAAGAGGAGGCCGGAGGGGAGGAAAGCTGGGCACGGCAAAGGGAGAAGGTGGGTTGCGAGAGAGAGAGAAAGAATCGGGACGGAGGTGGAGATGATGCGCTGGAGGCGGACTGGCAGGGGTTGTGACAGGGAGGTTCGCCGGAGAGGGAGCAGCAGGAAACGGGGATGGGTGTTCCCGGGAGGGGAATGCAGCGGGGGAAATGCGAGGAGCTGGAAGCGCGGAGAGGATCGTGGAGGGGAAACTCGACGGGAGGAGGAGATGGAGAGCGGAACGTGGAGGGGATGCACGGAGATGGAGATGGAAGGTGGAGTTGCAGAGAGATTCGGGGAAGAGGATGACCGGCGGAAGGTGGAGAGGGTACAGTGGAGGTGGAGGAGGTGCTGGACAGCAGCAGCGGCAGCGGAGCAAGGGCGCGCGCGGCTGGCGGCGGCGGCGCCTAGGCGCAGCGGCGGCTGGAGCAGCAGTAGAGGTATCAGCGTGGCCGGGGCAAGGAGTGGCAGCGGCAGCAGCCGGAGCGTGCGGCGGCGCGCGCACGGAGTGCGCGCGCGGCACGAGGCGTGCGCGGCGGCGGCGGTTGGACTCCTTCCCCGGCCTTCCGTGAGCAGCCACTCGAGATGGAGGAGACTCCTTTCCTTTTTTTCTCAAATGACGGCTAGGGTTTGTGGGGGGGTCCCTTCCCCTCTTATAGAGCCCATAATGGGCCGAGAGGGGAAAGGGCCCACTTGAGGCCCACAACCTAAAACCCAAAATACTCATAGAAAACAAAGGTTCACAAAAGAAAGGGCTTCACGAATGGGATCCCGAAAAGGGAAGAACCCACCCGAAAGCCTAAAAGGAAGAGGGAAATAAGCGAGGACCCGCTTAAACACGTGCGGGTCAAAAGTTCATAATAAAGAAATAAAGAAATAAAGATAAACGGATAGATCCGCGCGCGCAAAAGGGCTCCTCCGGCGCCGTGGTATCGTGTCTTGGTGGCGACGGGGGTCGTACGCCACCACAGTCGCTGCCATAGAGCGCGAGCAGGATGAGTTTGGCTGATCGGTTCCATGATGCTATTTGTAACGCTCTGACACAGCCTGGTGCACACAGCAGACTCCAGGGAGCTCCATTCTACATAAGACAGGTCGGATTCCTTTGGTGGAAGATCAGTGAGATGATGTCGCAGTCGATGGGCATTAAGGAACTCGAGGAACGTCGTGGACCACGATCCATAGTTAGTACCGTCGAAGATGTATGCCGGGCGAGTAAGCGCAGTGACAATAGAGTGCTTGCCGGAAGGGACGTTTCCAGATGAAGAAGGGGTGGCCACGATGGAGGAAACTTCCGAAGCATCTGCCATTACAATGCTGGAGAGAGATTTGAGAAATTAGAAGCGGAGTTTTTTTTTCTCCGTGGACTGCAGAAAATGCAGTTTTCCCTTTTTCGTGGACTGCAGAAAAAAAATGGGAATCGAGCTAGTCGAGTCGGAATAAATGCACGAGAGTCGAGGGAGAAGTCGAGGAGTCGAAGGTGAAGAGTTTTCCTTCTTGCGACGGACTGGATACGGAGAACTTTTGATTGCGGCGGCGATCGATTTTCCTTCGTGCAGGAAATCGAAGCTGCAGGAGACGATGCAGGAGACGATTTTGAGGAACCTCAGAGATTGCAGGATTGCAGGATGTGAGAAATCGATGCGAGAAATCGATTGGAGGATGTGAGAAATGAAGTTGCTGATGCGGAAGTGACGGAAGTTGCTGATGCGGAAGTTGCAGGAGACGTCGCGGAAGTTGCCGAGAGGTTGCTCATGCCGATGCAGAATGAGATGGCAGAGGAATGAAATAGATTCTTTTATGAACACAAGGAGAGATGGATCGTTGCCGGCCACTCTGATACCATGTAGAGATTGAGAGAGAGAGACGGCGACGAGAGGAGAAAGAGGAACCCTCAAAACACGAAAAACTAACTTTAGGAAATAGAGTATATATAAGAGAGATAGAGAAGAAGAGAGATAAAGAAGAAGAAGATGACTTTAGGCCCAATAATATAGAGGATGGGCTCTAACAATCTTTAAATTGGTAAGTTTGGACTTTGTTTTGACATGATATCGTGTGTATTCAATGACCATACGCATTCGTTTCGTCAGATGCCATGTATTGCAAGGTGAGTCGTCAATCGCGCTCACTTAAGTGTCTTTACACGCACGTGCTTTGATGATGATCGTGTGGACCCAAGTCCACGCGATCCACACGCTTTACGTGTCTTGATCGCATCCAATGCCCGCAGTACTGCCACATTGCCTGCACAAGAGAGATTAACCGGGAACATAGTCCCACACGGAGGAAATTGATGGAACAAGTGAGTATAAAAGATGGAGCTGCGTAAGGCCTTTGCGTTACCGTCCCAATACTCTTACCTGGGCCCACTAACCTGTGGGCCCATCCCTCGCAAGCCTCTCACACCGCCATGTGGACTCGCGGCCTTGCCACGTGTCCGCGCCACCTCCGCGTGTGGGTCCGCGTGGCCTTGTGTGCCATGTCGCATCCGCGCAGGTCCCGCGTGCCACATCAGCTACGTCGGTCCTGTGGAGATAAAACCCCCTTTTTAGCATTTTTTTAAAGAAATTAAAAATCAATAAAAATCAAAATAAAAATCTAAAAAAATCCAGAAAATTCAGAAATCCATATCTTTAAAAATATAACTCCTTTTTTACTCAAATTTTCTCCATTGGATCACAAATTTCTTCATCTTTAATATTATGCCATCTAAAAATACAAATTAAAAGAATCATAAAAGATGAATTTAAAATAAACATAGATAATTTCTTATGAAGTCTATTTTAATTCATCCAACATTCTCTTCTTAAAATTAAATCTACTAAAGTCAAAATAAATCAAGGGAAGTAATTAATTTCTATTTATTTAACCTTGTAAAAGATTAAACATCCAGAAAGCACATAATTACCCCTAAATAATGCATAAATATGGACTTTAGTAAAATGGCATACCAATAGAGAAAATTCATAAAAACTATGATAACATGCATCATAATTACATAAAATAAGCATGAATATTAGTTAAATAAGATCAGAATTTTAGTTAAATATGCATGTTATCAACCTCCTCACCCTCCTGCCACTCCGGGTCGCACCCGTTCTCTAAGCGCCCGACCAGCCTCCCACGCCTCCCACCGGAATTCGCGAATTTCATAAGGAATTCCTGTCGGAATTCCATCGTGAAGTCATGTCGGGGCCTCCCCCCCTCTCCCCAGTTTCATCCCATTAACGTCGCCATTTCCCTCCCGATTTTCCTCTTCTGGCACTCTATTTCCTCCCCATCGTCCCTGCAAGCTTCCCTCTCTCACCCACCTGATTTCTGCCGTCGCCCAAGCGAATTCCCGAGCTCGCAAACATGCCCAACCTCTTCCCCTCACCTCCACCCCTCGCCTTTGACAATCGACTCCCCACGACCTGCTGATTTCCCTCCCGTCTATGCCGAAATTCATCTCCTCGCTCTACCTTCCCCTTCCCGCGGTCCACCTCATCCTGATTCCGACGCTCCACGAATTCCGACTTGAACATACTGCCATTGCCTCTTTGACGCCAGTCGTCCATCATCCTCTTGCCTTGCCAAGCTCCTCGACGGCCCAATCAATCTGTCGCCTCGCAAATTTCAACCACCCCTGCAAATTCAATCGCAAAATCCAATTTTTGGTTGTCCCCTGCAAATTCAATTCGCCACCCCTTGCAGAAAACCCCTGATGCTCAGTCGCGGCCATCCTCATCTACGGCCGGAATTACTACCCTCCAGTCAGGATTTCACTCTCACCCACTGTGCGTCGCACCCGGCCAGCCCGCGTCACCCCTTGTCACCTCCCCTGCTGTGCCCGTGCTTGCATCACCCGTGCCCGTGCTCGAGTGCAGCCACGCCTGCTGCTGGCTGTGCCCGCCCTTTCTCGAATTCGCTCGCACCCCGGTGACAAGTTTTCAACCCACTGTGGCTGCCTCCAGTCGTGGGGCGCCCCATCACGCTCCGCACCAGAAAGCTCATCCACTCCAGTCCAAGGTCCCTCGCGACCTGAATTTAGGTCAATGATCTACGACCTGAATTCAGGCCGCCCACCCCTTGATGCGCTAGCGCCCCGTTCAGTACCGCGCCCGCGCCCCTATCCTGGGTTGTGCCCGCAATCCACCCCGGATCGCACGGGCGCGTAGTTACTTGATTGTTCCCATTCTTGGCCCCAGGTCGCACCGCGGTAGACCCTAGTCGTGGCCACGCCTGCGCCCAGCCAAGGTTGCGATCGGGCCTAGCCCAAGCCGCGCTCGCACAAGGCCTCAGACCGCACTTACATCTCCACCGGTCGTGCTCGCGCACACTTTCCATGCCAGTACTGAGAACAACTCCTCCATGCGCCTAGCCCGGAACCCGCTCAGCCGCTTCCAAGACCGACATCGAGCCGTCGTCTCCCTTCTCCGGGCCGACACTGCCGAGCCGACTCTCCACTACATCACGACCCACTGGGAACCCCCCTTGCATGTTAGCTTCAACCCCTCATTTTAAAGTTTAATTACTTTTTGAAGCATTTTCCTTTACTCATTTCCACCGCTGTCGGACGACTTAGGCAGGCTAGTACGAGTATAGGCTTGAGACTTCTGACGCGTATATTAGGTCTGGCACCGAGCGTGGGCTGCAGCCTTTGAGCTACTCCACGATGAGCGACTTCCACGCCTCCGGACGTGGATCAAGAGGATCTCACTCTATCCATCATCACGAGTTTCCCCTGGTCACCTAGAGTTGACTCCGCTGATCGGCACGCCTGCTTGCACTTAGGTTTAGGTTAGATATCATACTTAGGGTCTAGGACTCGCCTACCCGTAGGCTAGGTTTGAACGCCCTATCTTCAGTCAGCCTTAGTTATATTGATCAGGCATGAGGGTTTTCTCATCCCCTCCTGCATCAACTTGGTTTTGGTTAGACTTTACTTGTTGCTCTAGATTGAGCCATGCAACTAGAACTAATCATTAGTTCATAATTCAAAATTGGAAAATTAAATAAATTTACCAAAAAATAATTTATAACTATGAAATTTAAAAATAAAATTATTTTTAAAATAAATTAAATATTACATGAAATAGTAAATTGAAAAAATAATTTAATTTAAATTAATATTAAATTCAGATTAATTAAGCAAACAAATTTAGTATTCAACAACACATACTAAATCATCCAAATGAAAAAAGAATGAGACTAATTTTAAATCCACAAATATGATGTGTGAAATTAAAAAAAAAAGGAGTTTATCATCTTTAATTCCCTTAAGAATGTGAGGAAACTATTAGGATATAAGGTTGATAATCTTTTCAAAAAAATTGATCAAAATATCAAATGCAGCATAATACATTAAATCATATATTCAAAACAATGAGGCACTAACAACGGATGATCCTATCATCTAGTATGTATGAGATAACATACTTACGGGTTCACTTGAAAGAGTTCTTAAAGTTTTTCACGTGTCTAGACTTTAATGGTATCCACACAATCCCTAGATGGTTGGATCTCCTCTTCAATACTTTTCACCAAGAGAGAAAGATAATAAAGGAGAAAATTCTCACAAGGCTTGCATGGGCACCTTGAGTTGTGGTCAATTCTCTCCATATTTATAGACATTGGATATGTAAATTTTTCATAAAAACATGTATAATTATGTTTATACCAACCACCGTCCATAGACTTTATGTATGTGACCCTCTAGGTCAATATATATCACTAGTTAGTAACTTGATAGACCCAATAACACCTTATTAGTAAAAAAAAATTATTAATTACCTATATCAACATATAGAATAATTAATTAAGGATCGATTTAACCCAATTGATAGGCTGAGTTTCTAGCCCATAGGGTGCTACGTTACACCATATACTCTAAGAGATATAGAGTATACAATAACTCTCACATCAAATTTTCCTATCATTGGTTATCGTACACGTATAATCTTTTATTCACAGTGATGCAACATAATTGTGCAGCCATTGAAAACATATGGAGACATATCAAAAAAATCTCCAAACTCAAAAATTTAATATTATAATCACAAACTAAAGAGTATAATGGTGAATAAGGGTCGAATCCACGGAGACAAAGTATTTTTGAGGTATTACTTCAAATTCGATCAAATAAGACGATGAATTGTGATGAAAAATTAGGGATTTTAATAATTTTCAAAGAGACCTCCAAGACGAATCCACATAATAAAAAATCACTCGATTTGGATCAAGATTCGCGGAGAAGTCAAGGAGAAAAAATTAGGGAGAAAAACCAATAGCGAAGAGAGAGAAAACTGAGAAATTATCTAAAATTCAATTAATCTACGATTTGAAATTGAAATATAATGATACATGAAGAGAGACTATGATGCAGAACCAGGTGCGAAACCGGTCTAACACCGTGATGCTAGGGATGAGCTAGGGGAATTCTAATATGATGTTGTAAACTATTGATGCAATCAAGCAGAGTACCGTCTCGGATGTCGTCGCCGTAGGCCCTGGGGTGCGCCGAGTAGAGTCCGTCCTGGGAGTCATTCCGATCCACATCCTCGCGGGCGAAAGGCCGTGAGTCGTCGAGGGAAGCTCGACAGTCAACCCGACGGGTTGGACCACGATCTGAATCCTATCAATTCATCTAAGCACTCAACCTAAACTAAGTCCCGATGGCGGCGAAGACGGTGCGGGAAATACCGAAAAGGATATAGACTTCAAAGTAGTGATGGGATGGGGAATGAGTGCCTAACCTGCGGGGCACGAGCCCGGTCGGTCGTGTCGTGGGAGGCCAATCGTACGCAGCACGGATGGGCGGCAGTCGAGGGCTTTCAATGCTTCGCCGCGTCGGGGAAGACCACAGTCCGGTGAAGATGGAGGACAGCGAGCGGAGAAGGCAGGTGGGGCCCACTAGCTGGCAGAAGGGGCGGGCGAGAATAAGGAAGACCCGTAAGGGGTGGACTCCGATGCGGTAGCTGACTGCGGGCGATGTCAGGTGCAGTCAGCCGTCCAAGTGAGCGTCACGTCGAGCTAGGCAGCAGGCGCGGTCAACCGGGTGAGGTGGATTCGCTCTGCTCAAGGGGAGGATTGGAGGTCACGTCCGCTGTGAAATTCCCTGGGAGGGCGTTGACGCCAGAAATCCGTTTGTGTCACGTCGACGTTCCGAAGCGGCGCTGTATTTCTGGAGCAGGCGGAGAAGTGGAGCCGATGTAGGACAGGAGGGAGGGGGAAGAATGAAAAGATCCTTAGTCGGACGGATGGATAGAAGTCGGCGACGGGTTGGGAACCGTAGGGAGAAGATCACCAGGGCGGGTCGAGTTGATCGCGTGGGGAGGAGTCACCAACAGGACGACGACAGGATGGAGGAGGCGATTCACTTCGGGCGACAAGGGGAATGTTGGGAAGGTGGAAAGTCGGTTGAACGGAAATGGGTTTCGTTCGTCGCGAAGTGATCGGAAATGGGTTTCTCGCGGGAATGGTAGCGGAAATTGATGCTAAGGCAAGGTCGTGATCGTGGAGTAGGGGGGAAGGCGGATCGAACGTGCAGGAATTTATTTCCGCGAAATTTGCGGGGAGGGGTAGGGGGTGAGAGCGTCGTGGGGTGGACGGGAGGTGAACGCTGGGCGGTGAAGGAGGGCTGAGACGGGTTCAGGCACGGAAGACGGGCAGTGGGGGGAACTGTTGGCCGGGATTGAGGAAGATTGATGCAGATTGGTGGCCGTCGAGGGGAACGGACAGGGATTGTGCGAGGCTGCGGTAATGGGGAGAGGACGATCTGGAACGGTAGGGGAAGATCGGGAGAGTCTCCACGGGAATGTCGGATCGGGATCGGGAAATGGCAGGTGGAGGGGAAAGGATGTCGGGCGATAGCGCGGGTGACGCCGAATCGGGATATGGGGAAGTGGGGAAAATACGGCAGGGAAGGAATTTCGGGAGTATGGATGGAGGGGTCTTGCTGGGAACGGTGGTGGGTGGAGCTGTGGGAGGAGAGAATGGCCGGAGGGGATGGCGGTGCTGCGATCTGGCGGCGGCGGCTGCGGCGGCTGAGGCGACGGCGGTGGCAGGACGGCTGCACGCTGGTATCTGGTGAGCAAGGCAAGGGGAGGCGGCGGTCTCGCCGGCGGAGTGCAGCGGCGGCGAGTGGCAGCGGCAGAGGCGGTGGTTGGTCTCCTTCCTTGTTCTTCCTTGAGCAGCCACTTGAGAGGGAGGATGATCATTTCTTTCTTCAAATGACGGCTAGGGTTTGTGGGGGGTCCCTTCCCCTTTTATAGAGCCCATAGTGGGCCGAGAGAGAAAAGGGCCCACTTGAGGCCCACAACCCACACCTAAACATACTCATAGAAATTTAAAGGTTCACAAAGGAAAGTGGCCTCACGGATGGGATCCCGAAAAGGAGAGAACCCACCTAAAGGCCTAAAAGAGAAGGAAGAAGAGATGCAAAGGCTCGCTTAAACACGTGCGGGCTAATAAAGTTCATAATAAAAGAAAAGATGGAAAAGATAACTCCACGCGCACGCAAGTCCCCGTGAAATATGTCGTGGCGAGATGAGGTCCTCACTTGGTGTAGTGAAACTCGGCATCCTTCGTCTTCGTCTGTCGAGGGGGCTGGACGCGGCGGAGTGTCGGCTCCTCCGGCGCCGTAGTGTCATGCCTTGGTGGCGACGGGGGTCGTACGCCACCAGACTAGGAGACAAACGTATAATCTAACCTGATGCCGTGCTTGAAATGATTCGATTGATCGTCGGATCAAAGGCTTTTTATTATGTGATTTCGAAGATAAAGTGCAGCATTCAAGAGGCGATTTCTCCCTATTCTCTCAACGAAATATCATTTTCAAATACTCATTGGATGCAGAAATCGATTGAGAAGAGGAGGAAAGCAAGAGATTCAAGGATTGAGATGTCTAAACAGTTTGATTACTCGAAACACCCAAGAATGGTTTATATCGTCAAAGAACATGCATATATATAGGCAAAACTAGACATAGCCGTTGGATTTGGCGTTTCATCTTCAATCAACTGTTTTGATGAAACGCTTGAATGCAAATCGTTATGTTTAAGTCATGTTCGTTCAATTGAAGATGGAGCGCTCAGATTTAGCCACATCGCCCGTGTAGAAGAAACGCTGGGTGACGCCTGCCATTTGATCTTCATTGTCTGCTTTGGATGTATACATGTGTCCATGGGAGTCCATCGGTCACTTTTAATCTCAGCCGTTATAACTCCTTAGAGGAACGCCTAATATTAAGTCATTTTAAAATGTGTCGATGATGAACATTATGCGCCACGTAGCCCCCTTCTTTAAGTGAAGATCGACGATCACAGTGGATCCACACGATCACACGCTCCAGAATTGGCCACGTCACCTACGCATAAAAACAAACGCAAATAGTCCCACATGACAGAAATTGAGATGAAAGCATGTGTATATAAGGAGTACGGTCTCAATAGGTTAGCGAAAATCCATTACTGGATGCTTTATTGACTAATGATAGGCGTACACACACACACACACACATGTGCCACGTGGCGCGCACACAGGTCAGCACATGGTGACACGTAAACTACTCCGCCACATCAGCGTGCAATTTTTCTCTAATATTTTATTCTTTTGATTTCAAATTAAATCCAAATAAATTCAAATAAATTCATTAAAAAATCATAAAAATTTCAAAAAAATCCCTAAAAATTAAAAAAATTAATAACTTGAAAAATATAACTCTAAATTAATCCAAATTTGTCTTGTTTGATCATAAATTAAACAATCTATCATTATATTTTAAAAATAACAAGAGAATAAATCTTTATTTCAAAAATATACTTAATTATTTTAAAAAATAAATGAGGGTGTATAAAAATATTTTCTCTTAGTATTAAGCATTAAAACCCAATTATAATCTCATATATAAAGTAGGAATAATCTAATCTTAAATATCTCTCTTTAATTATTCATGATAATAATTAAAATAGTGCATTTTGATATTATAACTTAAATTTTCATAGAATGATAGATATTTACTCAAAACATGATAACATGCATAAAAATGAAATATTTTATGCCTTAATTTGCATTAATAATCATATAATTACATGTATAGATTGCATGTTATCACACCGAAGACTCATAAATGACTTAAAGTATAGTAATCTAATAAACCGTAATCAATCATTCAAGTTAGTATTGATATATAGAGGAAATCATCAAAAACTCCTTCTCTGATATTTCTGCTACCTTGGCTAAGGATTTCATGACATCTCTTTCCTTGAGTCAATCTCCTCCAATATCGAGAGTGGACATTCCTATCTTAATCACATAATCATCTTTGAGGGCTTCATGTTATATCCAATATAAGATATTTTAGAGATCTCATAGCCAGGATTTCATAAGTTATAATCAAAACATAGTTATCTATCCATAAAACGTTTGTGTCTCAAGTCAAAAAGATCACTTATACAACCTTGACATGAATCAACCTAATTGAAAATTAGGTATAATACTATTCAGGAATTTATATGGATCAATTCAATGAACTCTTCCTCCAAAGAGCACCCACCTTGTTATCTCCACAACAATGGCCACAGGATTAGTAATGCTCATCATATGAGTTAGATCAAATGGTGCTCTTATTTTTGGATAATCATGTATTATCATGTCTAATTAGCATCTTATCAAGTACATACTACAGTTAGTAACAGATCTCGACCCAATCATTGAAACTGAGCTTGAAATGTAGGCTTCCAATTTTTTACATCTCTCTTTCACTTGTTCAAGATCAAAATTCTCAGCCACAAAACTAGGAGGGATTGATGGCTAAGAAATGGATAGTGTATTACTCTTTGTCGGATGGAGTTAGGTTAGGAAATGGAGTTGACTCAAAATAGTGAGCTTTCATGGGTTTTCTAACAAGTCTCTTCAATGTGCCTATGGCAGAAATCACTCCAAAGGGCACCTTTCACATCCCCTTTTTATTTTGGAAAGGTTTATTCATGCTCCCATGATATTGATTGACATATTGGATATGGAATGACATTACTTTTTTCAGTAAAGTTTTGTCTTTCCACTTGTGTTCACATACCCAATCTAGTGAGCCAAATCTCTTCTTTCATAGAAATAACTATCACTTCCTCAAAAGATAAATGCCTTTCTTGATTGAATAACATGCTTTGTATGTTGTCAAATTCTACTCATAATCCGGTCATAAAATGGTCATGTCTTCCTCTAACAATATATTCTTGAGCACTAGGGTCTTTAGGTGATGATCTAGAATAATCGAGCTCTTTCTATTCCTTTGACAACTCATTGATATACTCTATCACACTTCAGTTCACTTGTAGCATCTTCATGGACTTTTTGTTTTAATTAATCCGTGATTAATTGTCTTTTTTAGAGTAGAGCCAACTCATCGCTTCTCAAATGTCCTTTACCGAATTGTAGTCCATGAATTGTTCAATTAGCTCTCGTTGCATAGGGTCTAGTAGGTAAATATATAGAATTTATTCCTTATTGATCCATTTTCATAAGTTGATTCTTTTGGTCTTAGAAAAATCTTTGCTAGATGATCATTTTATTTATGAGGTTGAAGAGTTCTATCCACAGCGATGCCGTTGTTAAAGATTTCTTCTAGTTAATAGATTTCGTGGTGCACTGGGAGGAAGGTACATGAGGGTCATGGTATCATGAGATACCAAAGGATCAAGAGCATGCTTTGGCTATGGGTCATAGGGCTTAGTGGTAGAGGGTGAAGCATGGTTTGGTGGTGGGTTTCAAGGATGAGGGGTAGAAAAGGAACCTCTCCCTTCAAGATAGCGGTGAGTGGAGCAAAAAATTTGCAGAAAAAACAATCTATATCCCAAGATTTAGTCAGAGAAGTGAACAATCACTGAGTAGAATCAAAGTTGGGGCAAATTGAAGCCTAAGATAGGCCAGAAAGAATTAAATGATGCTTCTAAAGAAAGGCAGATTAGAACACGTCCACAATGGCCTCCCAAAAGTCTGCAAAGATGCATATTGATAACATGCTATGTATGCATGAAATTACATGATTATTAATGCAATTAAAGGCATTAATCATTCCAAATATATGCATGTTATCATATTTTAAGTATATTTCTATCATTTTGTATTATTTCATGTTATGATCTAAGAATTCACTAATTTATGGATTATTATACATAATTAAACATTATAATCTTTAATCCTAATTATAATTAGATCATAATCATGTTTTAATAATGAAAATATAAGAGAAAATATCTTTATTGACATTTATGTATTTTTATAAAGTTATTTTATAAGATACATAAATGTATTAAATTAATTAAAATTCATTCTCTTATTATTTTAATAATTTGAATTTTTATAATGATAGATTATTCAATTTCTGATCGAACAAAATAAATTTGAACTAATTTGGAGTTGTATTTTGAAAGTTATGATTTTTACAATTTTAAGGAATTTTAAGGAATTTTTCTGAATTTATTTAAGTTTATTTTCGATTTTTTTTACATTTAAATTAATTTAAAAAATCGTACAAAGGGTGTGTATTTCGCGCGAGCCCACGTGGATGCGACGTGGCACACAAGGCCACATGGTAGCGCCACGTGAACCCGCGCGAGTGCTTGCGTGGCACGGATGTGACATTTACATATAGTATATATTTATTACATATGGTCATAGTACATATAAGCCATCCATAGAGGATTTTGCTAACCGCTATAACTCGCTCACATTATATACCCGACAATCTCTCTTAAATTTCTCTGTGTGGGACTATTAGTTTTCTTTCATTTGGTTTTCAGGCGACGTGGCAGCATCCAGTCGCGTCGGATCGATATCACGTGGAACATCGCGCGTAGATCACGTGGAATCGAGGTCCACGGGATCTCTAATCACACACGTGGTTAAAAAAGAAGCTTAAGTGAACTCATCTGAGCCGTCGATCTCGCGAGTTATAACGGCTGAGATCATTCACGACTGATGGATCTCCAATTTAATCATGATCGCACGATGAAGATCCGACGAATGAGAGGAAGCGACGCGTCTCTTCACACGCGCGATGTGGACTCATCTCAACCATCCATCTTTGATAGAATGGATGCGAGTTAATCGCACCGTTTTGATCACTTAAAGCTTCATCGCGACCGTTGATCAGGAGGCGTCTCTTCATCGAACGGTTACGCCTCTTTTTCTCTTTAAATACACTGTTCTTCGCAACGGAAGAATGTGCCTTTGAATCTTCGAGAAATTCGAATTGTCCAGACACCAATTCAAATGCCAATTTGATTCCTTGTGTTCTTAATACATTTCCACGTCCAAGGACTACTTGAAATCAAAGTTTAATCGAGAGAGAAATGAGAATTCACATCTTGAACTTCAATATCGTCTTCGAAAACTGCGGAATGAAAAGTCATGCATCCGGCGATTAATTGGATCATTTTGAAAGCTACTTTAGGTTAGATTGCGTGTTTTCATCTTAATCTTTCATCATTTAGTATTAGTTTTACATTTTGAATCGTAGATTAAGTTTAATTTTAGTTTAATTTCAGTTTTAATCATTTTCGCGATACGAATTTCTACCTCATTTTCAAACTTTGATTACTCAGTGAATTCTCATCCAAATCACGTGATTTTTGATTCTGTGGATTCAAAATTGAGTTATCTTTCTTAATATCATAAATCACCCAATTTCTAATCTCATTTTGTTGTCCGATTTGACCGAATTTCAAAGATATATCTCAAATTTCCCTAATTCTCCGTGGATTCGACCCTTAATTACCATTATACTCTTTAATTAAATTGATTAATCATAAGTTGGTAAGTTTAGGACTTTTTTTGACACTAAATCGTGTGCATTCAACGACCATAAGAATTAGTATCGTCACATATCATAATTAAATTGAGAAAAAAAGGATTTTCTTAGGTTTTGTAGATATGCAGATTGTAACTTGGGGTTTCCATGGAGAGAGTTTGGTGACACAGTGGTCTTGCACAAAAGCATATTTGGATGTCACCAGCCACAAATTGAAAACTTCAAAGCACTACGCTCACAATTTCTTTGGGGGAACACTTGAGGTTTCCGCTAATGATCATATGCTCTGATACCTAGAGCATATCGAGAGACTAATCTTTAGGAGTTCTAAAGTGTTGGGATCTGAGGTCGATAAGCCTTCCAAAATTTTGATCAAAACATTGAATGCTGCGAAATATATTGAATCAGATATTCAAAACATTGAGGCACCAAAAACCGATGATCCTATCATCTAGTGTGTATGAGAAAATACATTTACAGGGTTCTCTTGAGGATTTCTTGAAGCTATTCAAGTGTCTAACCTCTAACGATATCCACACGGTCTCTAAATGGTTGAATCTCCTCTTTAAAGCTCGTCACCAAGAGAGAAAGAGAACAAAGAGGAGAATTCCTACAATGCTTGCATGGGAACCTTAAGTTATGATCGTTCTCTCCTTATTTAAAAACATTTGGTATGTGGATTTTTTTATATAAAAACCCTAATAATTATGTCTATATCTACCAACATCTATAGACTTTATGTGTGTGACCCTCTAGGTCCATATATCTCACTAGTTAATAACTCTGTAGGCCCAATAACATCTTAGTGGTCAACATTAATTAATTATCTACATCAAAATTTAGATTAATTAATCAAGAATCGATTCAACCCAATCGATAGGTTGAGTTGCTAGCCGGTTGGGCGCCGAGCTACACCACATATTGTAGAAGATATAGAGTATGTAAGAACTCCCATATAGAACCACTTCCTTTGAGGGAATGTTTGAGGTTTCTGCTAACAATCATATGCTCTAATACCTACAGCATATCGAGAGACTGATTTTTAGGAGGTGTAAAGACCGTCACATATATCGATTATTCTCTAGCCCTATATATATAGAGCTGTTCCAATGGAAATGTAACATTCGGAATACGATATCACCATTAAGTGTACACTTCACAAGGTTATATTAGTTACATTTTACAATAATAACCTCATAACTCTACTAATCACTCATGTCCTTGTGTCTCTTCGCAACAATAAACTCGCACATTTTACATTTAGATAAATTGGGCTGAGAGAGAGATTAATTAAACAAGAGAGGTAATTAGAGAAATTCAGCAAAAGAGACATATAAATTAAAAGAAAGAGAGATACATTCAAGTAAATTGGGCAACATCATGACCGAGACATATATTGAGATACATTGGTCTAGAGAGATAAATTGAATAAAAGAGGAATATCAAAGAGAGGACAAGTTTCAAAGAGAGAAAAAAAGAAAAAAAATCAATAGAGAGTTAGAGAGCGCCCATACTGAAAATTTATAGAACGAGATAGAGTGACATAAAATTGGAGGAAAAAAATCCAGGAATAAATTGATAGATTTAGAGAGAACAAAAATCAAATCATGATGGCAAATTGGAGTCATACCTACAGTATGTGACTCACTAGATTTTTGTGAGAGGCAATGAGCGAGTGACAAATGGCGACAGTGCATGGTGACTAAGTGAGGCCATGAGTGAAAGTAGAGAGGAAATGAGAAAAATGAAATGGCCAACGTTAAGAGGGGGAGGCGGGAGAGAGATAGAGAGAAGAGAGATTACGAAACGACGAGTCCAAGAGAGAGAGAGAGAGAGAGATTGTGAGCGTTAGTGAGGGTTTACCAGTTTTGTAGGGTTTAATAAAGTCAAGCCATTAATTAATTACTTAGTACATTAGATAGAGTTAACTAAACCCGGCCTAGTTAGAGTTAGTGTTAGGGTTTAGTACTTTAGTCGGAGTTAGGGCTTTGATATTTTATTTAAAATACTAATATACTTAGTAAATTTTAGTTCTAAATATTTAATTATTAATTAATTCCGATAGCCATTTCCGATATCGGTCATCGGCATCTTGGGTCGTGAAAATAGCCAAATGACAGATATCAAAACCACATCGTATCTAAATCTTAGTACTAAACCCGATATCTGATATCCGATATTGGATAGCTCCTGATATCCCCCATCCTCATGACAGCAAGCAAGCATTCAATGTCCAATGTCCGCCCCAATATCATCATCCAAAACTGTCATCAGGATGGTCAATTAGTCGTCCCCAAACTTTTCGGAGGCACCCCTGCAGCAGATGTTTGCTAGCACTCTATGTCTATAGACTATTTTTTTTTGCCATTTTTGAATGAATGTTGAGGCTCATCTCATCCCCTTTTGAATTCAGTGTTGCAGTCCTCTTAATTATCTTTATTTTCAACCTTAATTCCTAAATGGGCTTATCTCTTTTGTCGGGCCAATACTTTACTGAGGCCCGGTAGCTGGTGACCCCTCTTCGCTACCTGTGTCTCTTGGCCACCTGTGTGTTCTTCCGGGAAATGACGTGCCTCACGTGGTTGGGTCTCATGTCCAGCTATCCCCCTGGCTCTCTCTCTGTCTAGTCACACGTGGACAAAGAGAGAGAGAGAGGAATCCTAGGGGAAAAGAGTCTGGGGCAGGACTGGTCTGTTCCCCGTTTCCCCACCGGGGTAGAAATAGGGAAACATAGACCGGCTGCACAGGCAAGATCTGCGGCCTTCACGTGATTCATTTCACTGACTTTTTCTTTTGACTCTGGTGAACGGAAGATAAACCGGCTTTTACAATGAATATTCAGCAAAAATGGCTGCCCCCTCTAGGGAGGGAAACGCGAGAATCAGAATACATGAGATGAGAGATCGAGAGGGAGACTCCGCGTTCCACAGATCTCCCTCCCTTCCTCTTCTCCGCCGCCCCATCAATCATCTGCAAGAAGAGGATGAGAACAAATAATTAGAGAGAAAGAACGAACCGTCTTCATAGCACTAACTAATCTCAAGTCCTAGAAGTTTACCTTCTCTCTTCTTGTAAAGCGACCTCGCAAACAGCAAGACGATAACGAAGAATCCCACTCCCGCTGCCCCTCCCACCACAATCGCCACCGTCTTCCCCGTCGGCTGCCCTATTCGCAATCAACCCACATCCAATCAATTCTCAGTCAGCAAACCCACAATAAAAAGCCAATCGTGCACTTACCCGAAGAAGAAGAGCCTCCTCCTCCTCCTCCTCCTCCTCCTCCTCCTCCGCCATGGATAATCTCGTTAGAATTGTAACTATACCCAAGATAGCACTTATCGAGGTACATCTGTCCGGAAGAAGCTCCTCCGCACTCCACCTCCACCTTCTGCACCGCCGCCGTCACGCACTCCGCGCAATCCCCCTGGGAGAGGACTCCTTCGCACTGAGCCATCGCGTACACATTGCCCGAAGCTGGTCGAGTAGAACCCGCCGGCGCTTCCGCTCGCCATCACGCTCTCCAAGTTGGCGAACGCCGTGTCCCTCTTCTCCTCGAATCCGGCTGCGCCGCCGCCGCTGCCGCACGTCTTGTAGAGCATCTTTGTGCCCGAGACCTGGGGGAAATTTGAGATCTCGTAGAGCGCGTAGCAGCCGGCGAGGTGCACTCTGGCGGCGACTGATTGGCCGCAGAGGTGGGCCCACAAGGGGGGAATGCGGGCGACACAGGCAGCGCAGTCTGCGGGGAGAAGATCGCCGCGGCATTGAAAGAGCCCGAACAGAGAAGGCTGACCGTTGGAGGCGGAGACCGTGGTTTTGAAGAACTTAGAAGAAGAGGACTGGGTGACGAGAGAGGAAGAAAGGGCCGCGAGGGCCTGTTGACCGGAGAAGACGCCGTCGCCCGAGGAAGGAAAGCTCTGGGTGGCGCAGCCTTTGTAGATCAGATCGAAGATGTTTGTTGTCGCTGATGACGAAGATGATGACGCGTGGAGGAGGAAGAGGAGGACGAGGAGCAAGCGCGGCGGGTTTGGGCGGTAGTCGCCGGAGAGGGTTTTGAGGATTCCCATCTGGGTAGGGTTTCGGGTGGTTTCTCGGCCTCTCTCTCTTACTCTTTCTCACTCTCTGTTATTAGACCCACGGCGCGGTTAATTGGGTGGGAAATGGAGTGAGCTGGCCTCGCTGCCCATTTCTCCTTATCTTTTCTTACCTCCCCATCCGGCTGTCCATCCCGCAGAAAGAGAGAGAAAGCAAGAACGCTGACGTTGCACAGCTTTTAGAGGAGAAGGTGAGATTCTCCAGTTGGCTCGTAGAGGGGTCTGGATCTCGAGCTGCTGGCCACCCATGGCGGACCCGTCAAGCTTCAAGTGGCGGGCCGCGTCGGGCCAGGCAGAGCCCACGGACCACGTGTTATCCTCGGGACTCGTGAAATGCGAAGTTATTTCAGAAATGAAGCGGCAGCCGGCCAGTTTTAATCATTTTTTGTTTAATAAATGGCGTGTAAACGACACGTGAAGGGTACTAGAATCATTAAATTAACATAACTGGTAGAATCGTAATAAAAAAAAATGTTCCTGCCCAGGGACGAATGTTAAGAGGACAGACCTGACCGACAACGACGGTCAAGACCATATTCACATTGCTTCCGCTTCACGACTGGATCTGCTGATCCGATGAAATGGTCGTCCGCTGAGTCTCGCAGTCCCCTGCGATAGGGGCGCCCTACCGAGGTTAGATGCTCTAGAATCTGGCCTACTGTGGCAGTCCGAGCTGACCCTCCGCTTCCCCATTTCCGCCCGTCCAGGTCTCCGTCTAAATTTCACGCAGGCATGCGCACCCCCTCGACACTTTCGGCGCTTTCTAGCCTGGAAGAACTCTATCGCCACAGTAAAATGATATCAAAGATGCCTAGCTCGCCGACAAAGATTCCTTCTATGGAGGAGCGAAAGCACGGTTTTGCTTATCGAAGAGAATTCTGGCTTGGCGAGGCCTCCTTCCACTCCCCGCTAAACTCAATACGAGGTTTTCCAAGACAACTTCAATTTAGGGTTAACGTGTCAATGAAGGATATGGTATGGGAGCAAGACAGTGTGTGTTTTTCTTATTTACGGAGAAATTTAATCTTCTACCCCAAAACAATAAAGATTACACAATTTATTTTCCATGAATTATTCATCCCTAAGGCAATCTAGGGATGAATAAACAGGTCACGAACATCACAATTGCGTCTGAACTTTTGAAGTTGAATGTCAATGGTGACACCACCATGTTCCTCGTCGAAGGGAATGAAGACTATGCAAAACATGGCGGAGAAAACGAAGCTCCACAGTCAAAATCCTAAGGAACTTCGAACATAATACAACACAATCATTTATAGTGGGTATGAGTGACCTTCATCATTCGAGTCATCAGGAGGCATGGGTGATGCCGAGAGACACTCGAGGCTAATGATGAAGACTCAAAAGACTTTGCAAAATGAAAACAACTAGGAGCATGTGACATACATGTATAGGGCATGATAGATATTATGTGGTCTATAACCCAAATCACACTTCCATGTGTCTATTTTATAATGATTATTATTCTTATGAGATGTTTACAATGAAATCCATGAGTATATGTAATGACTAAGTAAATTATAATGAGATCATAATACTAAGATCACTAGTATTTAAATAATATTGATAGTTTTAACTCATATGATGAGCATTACTAATCATATGACCATCTGTGCTGAGGCATCAAGGATAGAAAGTAGGTGCTCTTTGGAAAAAGAGTTTACTAAATTAATTTATATGAATTGTGAAATTATATTGTCCTTAATTTTCAATAAAGGTTGATTAATGTCACTATTGTGTACGTAATCCTTTAATCTAAGAGACCAAAGACTTCTTATAGATAGATAACCATATTTTGATTATGACTTATGAATCCCTAGCTATGGGATCTCTAAAAATGAATACACTACATAAAACGTGGAGTCCTTGAAGGTGATTGTGTGGTCAAGATGAGAATTTTTCTATCCTTAATATTATAGGAGATTGACTCAAGGAATGAGATGTGATGAAAATCATTGTCAAAAGGTACTAGAAATATTATAGAATATGGTTTTGATGATTTCATCTACACATCGATACTTACTTGAGTGATTGATTAAGATTTAATATTTGATTGTATCCAGACTCATTTATAAGTCTCGTGAGAATGAATGATTATATTTAAAAAATAGCTATTGATGACAAGGTTTATGTACACTCTATATCTCCTAGAGCACGTGGTTTAGCTTGAGACCCAATGAACTAGCAACTTTGACCTCTCGATAAGGTTAAATCAATCATCAATTAATTAATTTATATGTTAATATAAATAATTAATGAGGTTTACCAATAAGTATTGTTAGGTTTACAGAGATATTCACTAACTAGACATATGGACCTAGAGGGTCATACACATAAGGTCAATAGATGTTAGTGGCTATAGACATAATTTTGAGAGTTTTTGTATGAAAAAAATTCATATACTCAATATGATGGATATTATGTGGCCAATAAGCCAATTACACTTCCATGTATTTCGTTTATGTTCATTGAAATGATATTTCTTTGTTGTCATTCTTATGTGATGTTTGCAATGAAGTCTATGAGCATATGCAATGACTTAGTAAATTATCATGAAATCATTATACTGTGATCACTCATCATAAATCATATGTTCTAAATATTTATATTCATGGGATATTTGAAAAGGATATCGAATTATTCGAAAATAATAACACTATCTCATCTGACTTGTATGATGATTATGACTAATCCTGTAGTCATCGGTGTAGAAATACTAAGGATAACTAGTGAGTGCTCTTTGGAGAAAGAGTTCACTTAATTGATCAATATGAATACCTGAATGATAATTATACTTGATTGTCAATTAGGTTGATTCATGTCATGATTGTGTATGTGGTCCTTTTACTTGAGACACCAAAGACATCTTATGGATGGATGGACGGTCGTGTTTTGATTATGACTTACGAATTCCTAGCCACTGGGATATCTAAGATGTTATATATTGGATGTGACATGAAAGCCCACGGAGATGATCGTGTAATCAAGATAGGATCATCCACCCTCAGTATTTGAGGAGATCGACTCAAGGAATGAGATGCGATGAAATCCTTGCCCAAGGTAGTAAAAATATCGGAGAAGAAATTCTCGATGATTTTTCTACACGTATCAGTACTAACTTGAGTAACCGATTAGGGTTTGACACTTGACTATACCCTAAGTCATTCATAAGTCTAGTGAGACTGAAGGATTATACATACATGGTAATCGATGACGGAAAGGTTCCATAAGGGAGTTCTTAAATACTTCATATCTCCTAGAGTACGTGGTGTAGCTTGACACCCAACGGACTGGCAACTCAATCTATCGATTGGGTTAAATCGATCCTTTGATTAATTAATCTATATGTTGATGTGCATAATTAATTAAGGTTGACCAATAAGGTGTTATTTGTTCTATATATTTATTAACTACTAAGATATATGAACCTAGAGGGTCACACACATGAGGTCTATGGATGTTGGTGGATATAAATATAATTATGAGGGTTTTTATATAAAAAAATCCACATGCCAAATGTCTATAAATAGGAGAGAACGAACACAAGTCAAGATGCACATGTAAGCCAGGAAGGAATTCTCTCCTTTTCTTCTCTTTCTCTCTTGGTGAAGATCTTGAAGAGGAGATCCAACCATCTGTAGATAGTGTGGATATCGCTAGAGGCTATACACTTGAATAGCTTCAAGAACTCCTTCGAAGGGAATACTATAAGTTTATTTTCTCATACATACTAGATGACAGGATTCAATTTTTTGGTGCCTCAATGTTTTGAATATCCAATTCAATGTACTTCGTTGTATTCAATGTTTTGATCAAAATTTAGAAAGGTTATCGACCTCAGAAACCTAACACAATACCTATAAATAAGAGGAGAATGACTACAACTCAAAGTGTTCATATGAACCTTGTGGAAACTCTATCATTGATTCTCTTTCTCTCTCGGTGAATAACATTAAAGAGGGCATATGATCGTCTAACGATCATATGGATATCGCTAGAGGTTGAATACTTGAGTAGCTTTGAAAACTCCTCTTAATTAACCCTTTAAGTATAAATTTTGTATATATACCACATGGTTGGATCATCAGTTCTTAGCGGCTTGAATTTTTGAAGGTTCAATTCAATGTCCTTTGCTACTTATAATGTTGTGATCAAAATTTAGGCGAGCCTATCAAGCATCAGGTTCCATTAGGCTAGCAAATAGCTAGAGGTATGTATAAGTAACAAGAGAATGGAGGTTTATTAATCATTTGAGTTAATAATCTAATAAGATATAGAAGCAAGGAAGGCATGAGTACATGAAGTGGAAGCAAGGCTAGTGAAGATTGGGCTTGCTTTATGCTTCGTACTCTACTAGAGTGATAGTCATTTAGATTATTTGAGGGGCAAAACGGCATAGTTGGAGCCAAATCAGTAGTGACTTGTGCTCATTTGGGTTTTCCAAAGTCCTTTCAACATTTTTGGAAGGGTATACGAAGGGTCTCCTTGCCTTATTTGGTTTTTGTCCCCCATAATTGACAAATGTCTTAAGCAATTTGGAATCTGACCCTCCATCTCAACCACATGATGCTACAGTGGCAAAGGGAGCCTAGTAATGTCAACGACTCATGAGGTGATAGAGTGCTCAAAGGGACTCTATGCATCATATATATGATTTTCGAGTTTCATTAGTTCTTACTTTCCACATGGCATCGAAATCAGTAGTTTTTCAACTCGCTTGGATGCGCCTTCTGTTTCACGTTGTTAGTATCTTCTATGCGAGACTCATGAATTGGACATGCCTGAGGTCTGAGGTCGATATGCCTTTCAAAATTTCAATCAAAATATTGAATACAATGGCATACATTGAATAAAATATTCGAAACATTGAGGCACCAAGAATAGATGATCCTATCATCTAGTATGTATGAGAAAAACATATTTTCAAGGTTTCCTCGAGGGAGTTGTTGAAACTATTCAAGTGTCTAGACTCTAGTAATATCTACATGGTCTCTAGATGGTTGGATCTCCTCTTCAAAACTCTTCACCAAATGAGAAAGAGAATAAATGAGAAAATTCTCACAAGGCTTGAATGGACACCTTGAGTTGTGGTCATTCTCCTCCTATTTCATAAATATTTGGTAGATAGATTTTTCATAAAAACCCTCATAATCATGTTTATATCCACCAATATCCATAATCTATATATGTCACCATTAGCTTAATAACACCTTATTGTTCAACCTTAATTAACTATTTGCATCAACATATAGATTAATCAATCAATGATCGATTTAACCCAATCGATAGGTTTAGTTGCCCGCTTTGTTGGGTGCCAAGCTACACTATCTACTATAGGCGATATGGAGTATATAAGAAGTCTCTTATAGAACCTTTCCGTCATCACTTATCATATATGTATAATCCTTCATTCACACGAAACTCATGAAATAACTTAAGATATGGTCAAACTGTTAAACCCTAATCGATCACTCAAGTCAATATTGATGCGTGTAGGAAATTATCGAGAACTCCTTAGATATTTATACTATATTGGCTAAGGATTTCATTATATCTCATTCCTTGAGTTAATCTCCTCAAATACCAAGGGTTTATGATCCTATCTTGACCACATAATCATCTTCGAGGACTTTATGCTATATGACAAAAATTTTGTCATAGATTCTTTGGGTAGGAGGCTTAAACCAAGCATAATAGATGCTAAGATATGAGGCTACGACAAGCTCTCCAAGTTTTTGACCAAAACAATGATTGCATCGGAAGATGTTGAATCAAAACATTCAAAAGAGTTGAAGCACCAAGAATGAAATGATCTCATCATCCATTCTAGGTGATCCAATGTGTGAATGTAATAAAATTTCATACTTACATTGATCATTTGAAAGAGTTCTTTAACTGTTCAAGCGTCCGGCCTCTAGCTGTATCTACATAGTCTCCAAATGATCGGATCTCCTCTTGAACACTTGTCACTATGAGAGGAAGAGAAGAGAGAGAAGAATTTCCACTAGGCTTACATGGGCACCTCTATTATGGTCGTTCTCTCCCTATTTATAGACTTTAGGAATGTGAAATTTTCACAAAAACCCTTATTATTATGTCTATATCTACCGATGTCAATTGACCTTATGTGTGTGACCCTCCAGTCCATATATCTCACCCGTTAATGACTCTATCAACCCAATAATAGTTATAGGTCTTCCTTATCAATTAACTATAGCAACAAATAGATTAATTGACTAAGGATCAATTTAACCCAATCGATAGGGTGAGTTGCCAGCTAGGTGGAAAGCTTGATGGGATCTTAGGTCGATAACTTTCCAAAATTTTGATCAAAACATCAAATGCAGCGGAATTCATTGAATCGGATATTCAAAAACATTGAGGCACCAAGAACAGATGATCTTATCATCTAATATGTATGAGAAAACATACTTACAGGTTTTCTCGAAAGAGTTCTTGAAGCTATTCAAGTGTCTAGCCTCTAGCGGTATCCACATAGTCTCCGGATGGTTGGATCTCCTCTTCAAAGCTCTTCACCAAGAAAGAAAGAGAAGAAAGGAGAGAATTCTCACAAGACTTGCATGGGCACCTTGAGTTGTGGTCATTCTCCCCCTATTTATAGACATTTTTAAGAGGTTTTTTCATAAAAACCCTCATAATTATGTCTATATCCACCAACATCTATAAACCTAATGTGTGTGACCCTCTAGGTCCATATATCTTACTAGTTAATAACTCTGTAGACCAAATAACACCTTATTGGTCAACCTAAATTAATTATCCACATCTCACATATAGATTATTTAATCAAGGATCGATTTAACCCGGTCGATAGGTTGAGTTGCCAGCCCGTTGGGTGCCAAGCTACACCATGTACACCAGGAGATATGGAGTATGTAAGAACTCACTTATCGAACCTTCCCATCATCGATTACCATGTATGTATAATCCTTCATCCACATTAGACTCATGAATGACTTAGGGTATGGTCAACTGTCAAACCCTAATCGGTCACTCAAGTTAGTACTGATGCGTGTAGAAATCATCGAGAACTACTTCTTCGATATTTCTAGTACCTTGGCCAAGGATTTCATTGCATCTCATTCTTTTGAGGCAATATCCTCAAATACAGAGGGTGGATGATCCCATCTTGATCACACAATCATCTTCGTGGACTTCATGTCATACCCAATATATGACGTTTTAGATATCCCGTGACTAGGGATTCATAAGTCATAATCAAAACACGATCATCCATCCATAAGATGTCTTTAGTATAATACCATTCAGGGATTCATACGGATCAATTCAGTGAACTCTTTATCTAAAGAGTACCCACTATCTATCCTTAGTGTCTCCACACTGATGGCTATAGGATCAGCCATACTCATCATATGAGTTGGATTAGATAGAGCTATTCTTTCCAGATAATTCGATGTCCTTCTCGAATATCCCACGAATAGGAATGTTTAGAACATATGTTTAAAGACTAGTGATCATTATATTATGATCTCATCATAATTTATTTAGTCATTGCACATGCTCATGGACTTCATTGCAAACATCACATAAGAATGACAATAAATAAATTTCATTTCAATGAACATAAAAAAGATACATGAAAGTGTGATTGGCTTATAGGCCATATAATATCTATCAGTGCCAAAGCTACACCATGTGCTCTAGGAGATATAGAGTATATTAGAACTCTTTCATGGAACCTTGTCGTCATTGGTTACCGTGTACATATAATCCTTCATCTACACGAGACTCATGAATGACTTAGGGTATGGTTAATTGTGAAACCCTAATCAATCACTAAGTATAATCCTTCATCTACACGAGACTCATGAACGACTTAGGGTATGGTTAATTGTCAAACCCTAATCAGTCACTCAATTTAGTACTGATGCGAGTAAGAAATTATTAAGAACAACTTCTCTAATATTTCCACAACCCTGGCCAAGGATTTAACCGCATCTCATTCCTTGAGTCAATCTCATCATATACCGAGGGCAGATGATCCCATCTTAACTACTCAATCACCTTCGAGGACTTCATGTCGTATCCAATCTATGAAGTTTTAGAGATCCCGTGGCTAGGGATTCATAAGTCATAGTCAAAACACAATCATCCATCTACAAGATGGCTTTGGTGTCTCAGGTCAAAGGACCACGTGATGCAGGACGACGGTTGTGAAAACCCTCGTGCCTGATCAATGGAACTAAGGGTGACTGAAGATAATGTGGTCAAACCTAATCTACGGGTAGGCGAGTCCTAGACCTTAAGTATGAGACCTAGCCTAAACCTAAGTACCGGCAGGCGTGCCGATCAGCGAAGTTGACTCCGGGTAACCCGGGGAAACTCGCGATGATGGTAAGGAGAGATCCTCTCGATCCACGTCCGGAGGCGTGGAAGTCGCTCGTCGTGGAGTAGCCCGAAGGCTGCAGCTCACGCTCAGTGCCGGACCTGACGTACGCGTCAGTAGTCTCGAACCTATATCCGCTCTACCCTACTGGTGGCGTACGACCCCCGTCGCCACCAAGACACAATACCACGGCGCCGGAGGAGCCCTTTTGCGCGCGCGGATCTATCCGCTTATCTTTATTTCTTTATTTCTTTATTATGAACTTTTTACCCGCACGTGTTTAAGCGGGTCCTCGTTTATTTCTTCTCTCCCTTTTAGGCTTCCGGGTGGGTTCTTCCCTTTTCGGGATCCCATTTGTGAAGCCCATCCTTCTTTGTGAACCTTATTTCTTTCTATGAGTATGTTAGGTGTGGGTTGTGGGCCTCAAGTGGGCCCTTTCCCCTCTCGGCCCATTATGGGCTCTATAAGAGGGGAAGGGACCCCCCACAAACCCTAGCCGTCATTTGAAGAAAGAAAGGAGTGATCTCTCTCTCAAGTGGCTGCTCAAGGAAGGCCGGGGAAGGAGTCCAACCGTCGCCGCCGCCGCCGCGATGACCGCCGCCACTCCTTGCCCCGGCCACGGTTCCTCTCCACTCTCATTGCGCTGCCGCCGTCCTCAAGCCGCCGCCGCCGCCGCCTCTGGACCACCGCGCCGCCATCGTCTCCATCTCCACCTCCACCTCCACCTACTCCGGTCATCTTCTTCCCCGTGCACACCTCCTACTCCCCCTCCACGAACGCCCAACTGCAGATCCACCTCCTCCACAATCTTCCTCTCCGGCGAACAACTCCCGTCCATCTCCTCCACGATCCTCTCTGCTCACCTTCCACCTTCTCCACCGTCTCCTTCTCCGGAGACTCCTCTCCCTCCCTTCCTCCCCGTTTCCGGTTTCCCGGCCAAACCCTGCTCCCGCGACCTTCCCCCGATTCCCTTCCTTCTCCCATCTCCCGCAACTTCCGTTTCCTCTCCCCATTTCCCCCACCATCGGAGAAACCCCCCATCCTCACGTCCTGTCCGCACCTCCGGCAACACCCTTCTCCCTAAATTCCCATTTCCGAACTTCCCCTGCCCTCTGCCGAAACCATCCTCTCCATTTCCCCCACCCCGAAATTCCGCTCACAAGTCCCCCGTGCATCCTCCCTTCTCTCCGCCGTCCAATTTCCTCTCCACGACCCCTCTCTCTCCTCCGAACCCACCCTCTCTCTTTTCCGAAACCATCATCTCTCTCCTCCGAAACCACCCTCTTTGACCCCACTCCCGAATTCCGTCTTCCAGTGAACCTGCCGCATCCCGCCGCACAATCAACCTAGCCACCATACCGATTCATCTTCCACCTCCCCCCTCCATTAGCCGCAACCCGTCTCCCCCCACCTTTCGAAATTCTTACGCTCCCACGAACTCAACCTGTTCGGAATTCTCGTCCTCCCCACTTGCCTTTCCACAAATTCGCCCTCACGCACAGCCAGATTCCACTCCATCGCTTGCCCGAATTCAACTACGCGCCTAGTCAGGGGTCACCCCTGAATTCAGTCGCGGAACGCCGCCCCTCTCCTCGAAATCCCAATCAGTCCTCGCCTCCCACCGGAATTCGCGAAAATTCCTCCCAGGAATTCGTGTTCGAATCTCATCCGGAATTCCGGTCGGGGCCCACCGAGAAGATCGTGGGAACCTCCCCCTCTCCCCTCTTCTCACTCTACCAAAATTAATCCATCGCCCTCCCGATTCCCCTATCAGATTTCAACCGACTTACCCTGTCTACAAATTTTCCGACCCCTATCCCGCCCGAGGTTGCCTGCGGAAACTACCCGCACCTATCGCACGCACTGCCGGGACTCCCCTTGCTCCCCGTCCGCCGCCGTTGAGTACCACCTAGGTACTACCTGGCCGCCCACCTAGCAAAAGGCTCCGCTCGGGACTTGTGTTATCTCGATTGGCCCCGATTGCGTGGAGCCCAGCCGCCCTCCCTCCCCAGTACTCCCAGCGTTGACCGAGAGCACGCCATAGTACATCTGCACTTACTCGAGGCCTGACTTCTAGCCAAGACCGCGACTTGAATCCGGATCCTCTCGTGATCTGACCCCGCCCTTGAACACCTCGCGCCCATCTTGACTGCATTCACCGCAACCCTCAGGGACGTGTCCGCATCAGCCCGGAGCCGCGCCTGTCTCAGACTCAGCAGCGCCCGCCTCGTGCCCGCTACTCCTTGTCGGTATCACGTTCTGCGTTCAGCCGAAGACGCCAGCCTGCGGTCACTCCCTGTGACCAAGATCGCTGCCTACTTCCTCTCACATCGAGACCATCCCGCGTCCCCGACAACGCCGACTCGGTCACCCTCCTGCCGACCGCCCGTTTGAGCGGCACGCGAACGATCTCCCTCGTCACAGCCGACCGGGCTCGCGCCCCGCAGGTTAGCTTCGACCCCTCATTTTAAAGTTAATTACTTTTCAAAGCGTTTCCTTTTACTCGTCTCCACCGCCGTCGGACGACGTAGATAGGGTAGTACGACCATAGGTTCGAGACTTCTGACGCGTACGTCAAGTCCGACACCGAGCGTGAGCTGCAACCTCCTGGCTATTCCACGACGAGCGACTTCCACGCCTCCGGACATGGATCGAGAGGATCTCACCCTACCATCATCGCGAGTTTCCCCGGGTTACCCGGAGTCGACTTCGCTGATCGGTACGCCTGCCTGCACTTAGGATTAGGCTTGGTTGCATACGTAGGGACTATGACTCGTCTACCCATAGGTTAGGTTTGACCGGCTATCCTTAGTTATCCTCAGAGTCATTAATCAGGCACGAGGGTTTTCACAACCGTGTCCTGCATCACCTACCTACGCCGTCCGACGATGGTGGAGACGAGGAAAGGAAACGCTTCGAAAAGTAATTGAACTTTAAATGAGGGGCCGGAGCTAACCTGTGGGGCGAGAGCCCGGTCGGTCGAGACGAGGGTGGTCGTTCGGGCGCGGCACGAACGGTCGGCAGAAGTAGGCCACGTAGGCGTCGTCGCGATCAAGCTTGAGTCCGTTGCCGCGAGATGTCGGATTGGCGGGAGGAAGCTCGAGCGAGGCGCGCGGGCAAGATGTGGAAGGATGGCGATGATCGCAAACCAGCGGGGAGGGGGGTCGCAAAGTCGGGAAGGTTCAGCCGACTGCAATTCCAGGTCAACGCGTGAATAAGGATCACGCGAGCAGTTCTCCCAACTGACAATGACACGAGCGGGAGTCAGACTCCGGGGTTGACGTCGCGCAGAGTTGATGGCATGCCCGAGCTGAAGGAGCACAGTCGTGGCATCTAGCAGTCCACACGTGGCGGAGATGGCATCGGTGGCGGAAGGGCGCTGCAGGGCGGTCGAATCGGGAGCCGCGCAGTGACAGGGATATGGATAGAAGAAGGGCGATGGGGAGGATCGGCGGGCGGGGAAGAGCTTGGCAGGCGGCGAGCTAGACACTCGTGTAGGACTGGGCGCGGAACTTGGAGTCAAAGGAGGGGAGATTGAAGCTCAATCGGTCGGGTGGAAAGGTCACGTGTGGTGGAGTGATCGCGGAGTCGGCTCGACCAGAGTCGGGGCGGATTTCGATCAGGCTGGGGGGTGAATCCCAGGGCGGGCGTGAGGTTGAATCCGGCCGAGATGTCAAGACGGGTCGGTCGGCGGGCGAAATAGGTGTTCGTGGTGGGAGAACGTGGGGTGACGAACGTTCGCGGGGTGAGGGGATAAGGTCGGGGTGTGGTCCGCGTCGTTCCGGTGGAGGTGAGGTTCACACCGGCGGACTACGTTTTCCGCGGCGTTTGGAGGTAAGGTAGGGATGACGCCGGAAACCGCGAAGGAGGGAGGTGTGGAAAGTAGGAAGGGTAGGGCGTTGTCACGGGAAATTTAGAGGTGGGAATGGGGATCTCCGGGGGTGTAGTTCAGCCTGCACTTCAGGAGTTCGGAAGCTGGTCGGGTTTTGGGATTATCCGAAGATTGGAAATTTCGTGGGAGTGGGAGCGAAACGGAATTTGTATTCCCGAAGAGTGGAATTTCGTGGTGACGGGCTTTGGGCGGTTCGCCGGTGGGGGAAGAATTCGACGAGCAGAAGTTGGTTGGTAGGGGTGACGGATCTTTTTTTTTTTGTGGTAAGGGGAATGTGGCGACGGGAGCGATGATTGGTGAGCAGGGTCACAGGAAGGGGAATTCAAGGTGACGGGAAGGGGAGATCGTGGCTTCGCGCAGGTGGAGGCGATTCGTTAATGCGTGGAAGCAAAATCGGCGGGGTGAGCGGTAATCGTGGAATACGGGAGGAGGGAGGGATCGACCGGACGGTTTGCGGCAGTTCGGCAGGGGAAGGGGAGGAGAGGGGTCTTGATGTGGAGGAGGAGAGGACAGTGAGTTCGAGGATGACGGAGGAGGAGAAGAAGGGGAGTTTGGGATTCACCCGGGGCAAACGGGATTTTTGGAGAGGGGCCTAGTGAATTCGGGAAGGGGACGGGCGGCGGACGGTGCAGGTGCAGCGCACGAGAGGGAGGTCGCAGGGGCAGACAGAAATTCATGGTGAGGGGTTGAGGAAGGAGATGAGCGCAGATCGTGGAGGGGAGGAAGGGCCAGGTCGGGAAGATGGTGGCGCGATGGGGTTGAGCGGGGATGCCCGGAAAGGGAGGGGAAGCTTGGAAGGAGAAATTGGGAAGGGGAAGCACGAGAAGCGGGCGCGATGGAGGGGAAAGGAGAGAGGGAGAGGGGTGCGTCCTGATGCAGTGAGGTGGAGGAGGAGGATCTAGCGACGGTGGTGGTGATGGTGTTGTTCACCGGATGAGCTTGTGGGATGAGGGAGGAGGATGATCGGAAGGGGGAAAATTGGGAGGTTCGTGGAGAAGAAGATGGAGATGGAGGTGGAGGAGATGGAGATGATGGCGGTGCGGCGGTCCGGAGGCGGCGGCGGCAGCGGCTGCTTGAGGACGGCAGCGTCGCTATGATGGCGGAGAAGAACCGTGGCCGGGGCAAGGAGTGGCGGCGGTCGTCGCGGCGGCAGTTGGACTCCTTCCCCGGCCTTCCTTGAGCAGCCACTTGAGAGGGAGAGGACTCCTTTCGGAGGGAGGGGTCCCTTCCCCTCTTATAGAGCCCATAATGGGCCGAGAGGGGAAAGAGCCCACTTGAGGCCCACAACCCACACCTAACATACTCATAGAAAGAAATAAGGTTCACAAAGAAGGATGGGCTTCACAAATGGGATCCCGAAAAGGGAAGAACCCACCCGGAAGCCTAAAAGGAAGAGAAGAAATAAACGAGGACCCGCTTAAACAAGTGCGGGTCAAAAGTTCATAATAAAGAAATAAAGATAAGCGGATAGATCCGCGCGCGCAAAAGGCTCCTCCGGCGCCATGGTATCGTGTCTTGGTGGCGACGAGGGTCGTACGCCACCACCACGTACACAACCGTGACATGAATCAACCTGATTGACATAATATCATTCAAGGTATCATACGGATCAATTCAATGAGCTCTTTCTTCAAAGAGCACCCACTATCTATCCTTGGTGTTTCAACACCGATGGCCACAGGATAAGCCGTACTCATCATATGAGCCATATCAGATAGTGTTATTCTTTCCGGATAATTCGATGTCCTTCTCGAATATCTCACGAATAGGAATATTTAGAACATGTGAGAGAGGCACGGGAGAGAGAGGAGAAAAAATGAAAATAGGGGATAGATTGATTAGACACATACATGCATGTTATATAGAGAGAAGAAATAGAGAGAGGAGAGAGGAGAGAGGAGAGTGGGCCTTCAGGCCCAATAGGCTTTAACACTCCCCCTCAAGCTGGAGCGTGGAGGTCAAACATGCCCAGCTTGGATCCGATGGTCTCATATGCGGGGCACAGTAGGGCCTTAGTGAAGATGTACGCAGCGGTGGGAGGAAGCGACGTGGGGAGTACGGATGAGTGCGTTAACAACGTCTTTGTCGTATGAAATGGCGATCGATCTCAATATGCTTCGTCCTCATATGGAACGTCGCATTGCGGCGATGAAGGTAGCGGCCATATTATCGCGGTACATGCGCATAGGACCTTCGGGCGGGAAGCCAAGCTCGGTGAGAAGAGAGCGTAACCACATCATTTTACGTCGTGGTATCCGCCATGGCTCGATACTCGCTTTGGAACTAGAGCGGGACACGATAGATTGCTTACGAGAGCGCCATGTGACCGAGGTTACCTCCAACATAGGTGGCATAACCACCATGTGACTTCGATCCTCCTTGTCACGGCGAACCCGGAGTCGAGTAGGCCTCAATGTGTAGATGACCACGTCGCCGATACAAGAGGCCCTTCCCCGAGCTCTCTTAAGGTACGCCGAGCCGATAGACACCCTCCGGATGGATAGTGCGGAGCACCTGCATAAAGCCCGACTCAAGATACTAACCGCATAGGAGATGTCCGGGCGAGTCACGGTGAGGAAGATCAATTTCCCCACAAGTCGGCGGTAGATGCCCTGCATCCTCAAGAGTGCGGTAGCATTGTCCCACCGAGTCCACATTACGCTCCATAGGTGAGGAGGCCGGCTTGCACCCCAGCATCCCTGTCTCCTCCGAGTAAATCTAGCACGTACTTCCGCTAACAAATGGACATCCGCCCTGACAGTAAGCAATCTCAAGTCCAAGAAAGTACACAGGGAGACGGATCTCGTGTGACGAAGTGTTGAGCCGAGATAAGCCTTGGTCGCAGCCACCTCGGCGTCGTCACTACCAGTGATGATGATGTCATCCACATACACAGCCAGGATAACACATCCATGCGGGGTGCGTTTCCGCATGGCAGTCGGAACAGGATCGATAGAGAGACGAAGCCATACGCGAAAAGAAGGCTGCGAGAACTTGTGGAACCACGCACGCGGGCTTTGCTTCAGCCCATAGATAGCCTTCTTGAGGAGACACACCTCGGACGACTCCCCCGAGCAACGTACCCAGGCGGTTGCTCCATGAATACACTGCTCATCGAGGTCGCCGTAAAGGAAGGCATTGGACACGTCCGAGTGATGAAGCGGCCGGGACTGACCCGGGGCAATGGAGAAGAGAACTCGGATGGAGGCGAGGCGCGCCACGAGGCGAGAATGTCTCATGATAGTCAAGACCATAGGCTTGAGAAAAGCCACGAGCCATGAGACGCGCCTTGTAGCGAGCGATGGAACCATCATGATTATACTTGAGGGAGTACACCCACTTGCAGGATACAACATTGGCATCGATGGGCCGAGGAACCGGGCGTCCAGGTCTCCCGTTGGATGAAGGCCGCATACTCTACATCCATCGCCGCTTTCCATGCCGGTACACACACGCCTCAATATACGACTTGGGAATTGACTCGGTTAGAACGGCAAGAGCAAGGGAGCTGATAGGAAGGAGAAAGGCGGGCGGGAGAGACATGATGAGCGATAGGGTATTGCGTGCAGTCGTCGAGTGCCCTTGCGAAGGGCAATGGGAAGGTCAAGATCGAGATACGGGAGGCGGTGGGGAAGGTGGGGGTGACAAGGGAGCCGGAGCAGTGGATAGCGGCGAGAGGAGATTCGGCTCGGAGGATGGGTCGGACGGGAGGGATGCCGAGGGTGGTGACACCTCGGGCAAGGGAATCGGGGCAGTCATAGGGAGGTCGGTGGCTGAGTGGTAGCGAGATCGCGAAGGAAGGAGGGATGGGGAGGAGAGGTCATCGCCGGACGGAGTAGAGGTAAAGTAGGGAACGTCCTCATGAAAGGTCACATCCGCGGAAGTAACGTCTTGTCGCCGATCTGGAAAGTACACACGGTAGCCCTTACGAGTCAGAGAGTAGCCAGATAAACACACCCTTTTTGTGCACGAGGAGCCAGCTTGGAGAGGCCGGGGGTGTGATCCTGGACAAAGGCGGTGCGGCCGAACACTCGAGGTGGTAGAGAGAAGAGGTCGGCGAGCGGAGTCAATCGTTGAAGGGGAATAGCTCCTCCAAGTGCGGCGAGATGGAAGACGGTTCTACCAAGTATGTTGCGAGTCGGAACAGCCTCACACCGGAGATGCGAGGTACCCTCATAGCCAGTGCGGTGTGCGTACCATATCCAGGGAGGTGTCGATGCTTCCGCTCGGCCACCCCATTGCGCTACGAGGTATATGGACGAGGTAGTCGATAAACTATGCCATGAGCCGAGACGAGTTCCTCAATCGCCTCCGAGTGAACTCAAGTGCATTGTACGTGCGGAGGATTTTGACCATCGTCTCGTCTTGGGTAATAATCTCAAGGAGGAAGTGCTGAACGCGAGAAAGTACCTCCTTTCGACTCTTCGGGATATATGTCTAACTTCGCAGGGTGTAGTCATCACACGAACACCATGTAGTACTTACCTCTCGTAGGGAGAGGTATGAGGGCTGGACCCCAAACGTCGCGGTGAACCAAGTCAAACGGGCGATGGGTAGGTGGACCGAGTGCGTGATGGAGTACGACGATCTATGGTGTTTCCTAGTTCGCAAGACTCACAATGAAACTCAGATAAGTGTAACCAAGGAAGAGTTTCTTTAAGTTTGACAAAACTATGTTTAAAGACCAGCGATCACTGTATTATGATCTCATCATAATTCACTTGATCATTGCATATGTTCATAGAGTTCATTACAAACATCACACGAGAAGGACAATGAATAAAAGTTCATTTCAATGAATATAAATGAACGATAAAAGTATGATTGGCTTGCAGGCCACATAATATCCATCATTAGATTGTGTGGTAAGCAACCATTATTGAACTAGAAAGGTTGTGCAATCATGAAATGAAGATTCCTTTGTTCTATTGTACAAGGGTTTCTTGTCCCTATTTATGGGGAAATGTGGAATATTGTCATCATGCCTGAATCTATCATGTATCTTCCTTTAATCAAGAGTTTCTTTTTCTTAAATTATGTGCTCTAGATCAGTATTTGTGCTTCAATCAAGAGTGAAAGTGTGAAAGGGGGAGGAAGGCTGATGGGCATTGGGCAAGGTCAATCATCGTTGAGGGAGATAACTGGTTTGCCTAGCGTCACAACTTAGCTCTAGGGCTTAGCCAGCGAGTTGATCTTTACTTCTCCCTTTTCCTAATTATTTTCATATCATCTATACATACTCCTAACAAATTTCACGCTAGGGGTTTATGCCAGAAAAAAACCCTCCCGATTCTCTCTCTCGTTCGCTGAAGCAAGCGATGACGGAGCAGTCGCCAATGGCAGCGCCTCCGCTGGACGAGAAGAAGACGGAGAATAAAAAGAAGCAGTCGAAGCGCCGCCGCGGAGATGTGCGACGAGAGAAGGTAGGGGGAACTAAGTCACCCTCCTGGAGGAAGTCTGTCTTTCCTGACGACGATGCTTTCTCCCTCGTCTCCGGCGAAGAAGGAGGTATGCTTACCTTCGTTATTCATTCATCAGTTGAATAAGACTAATGAAAAATGAATTTACTGTTTTCTCCCATTGAGTCGTTCGTTCTTTTCAGGTTTCCTCTCTCTGGAGGAGATTGACGAATCGGCATATGGACTTATCGGGGAGCTTCCTGAGCAGAAGACAGACGGTAATATTTCCTCATCCAATCCGCCGAAGGAGAAGAAAGTGATCAAGAAGAAATCCAGAAAGAAAAAGCCAAAGACGAAGAATGTCGAGGAAAATCACGAAATCACGGGAGCGATTTCCGAAGGTGATGTCTATCATCTCTTCTAAATTTCAAAAAATCCACCTGAATTATGGGCTTTACTTAATTCTAACGTAGTTTCTTTCGCTGCCCATTAAATTGTTGCTTCAGTGGAGGTCTCAGAGTTAACCAACGTAGATGGAAAAGTCAAAGACGAGCCAGTGATACAAAATGATGAATTCCGTGCCTGGAAGAAGATGAAGCTACACCCTGTGCTCATGAAATCAATTCGAAGTCTCGGGTTCAAGAAGCCTACTCCAATCCAAGAAGCCTGCATTCCCGCCGTTACTCACCAGGGAAAGGTCAGCTCTGGTTTCTCCATCACTTTCAAAGACTACACCAGATGGAATTGCGTAAAATCTCCTATTCCTCCAAATAGGATGTAATCGGTGCAGCAGAGACAGGATCCGGCAAGACACTTGCTTTCGGAATACCCATTCTGCATCGTCTCATGAAAGAATGCGATAAGGCTGTCAAATTTTCCGATGGATGCCTTCGGGCTCTAATTCTTGCTCCTACGAGGGAGCTCTCCTTGCAGGTAAACTTGTAGCCTAATTCCATCTCATGTTACTGTAACAATGTTTATACTGTTCAAGGCCTTAACCTATGAAAAACCCTGGGAGCCGATAATTATAATGCTTATATTGTAGTTTATTCATCTCTTAATTGCATAGGTTTGCGATCATCTGAAGAAGGCAGCGAAGATGACAAGTATTAAAGTGGTGCCGATTGTTGGTGGCATCTCCACTGAAAAGCAAGAGAGATTGTTAAAAAGCAGGCCTGAGATTGTCGTTGGAACTCCGGGTAGACTATGGGAACTCATGTCAAGTGGAGAACAGCATATTGTTGAGGTTAAACCTTCGTTTCTGCTTTCTTATGTTTGTAGAGTTTGAACATTTATATCTGTCTGAAATTGCAGCTCGGCTCTCTATCCTTTTTTGTCCTTGACGAGGCTGATCGGATGGTAGAAAATGGACATTTCAATGAATTGCAATCAATCATAGACATGCTCCCATCTAATTCTGAATCTTCAGAGATAAAGAGGCAGACTTTAGTCTTCTCTGCGACGATTGCTTTGTCTAATAACTTTCGGAAGAAATTGAAGCAGGGATCTCTCAGATCAAAAACGGGTTCTTCAGACGACCTCAGTTCTATAGAACGACTCTCCGAACGGGCTGGAATTCGGGCTGACGTGGAAATTGTTGATTTGACAAATGCATCTATTTTGGCTAATAATCTTGAAGAATCATTCATTGAGTATTCTTCTTCTTCCCCTAAACTTCAATATTCTCTATTATGTTATTGTATTTTTAGTTTTCTTTGTTGCTGATGTTCAGGTGTAATGAAGATAATAAAGAAGTGCATTTGTATTATATTTTGAGCGTTCATGGCCATGGAAGGACTATAGTCTTCTGTACCTCTATTGCTGCTCTGCGACGAATTTCTTCTTTACTTAGAATCTTGGGTGTCAGAATGTGGACTCTTCACGCCCAGATGCAACAGAAAGCTCGTCTCAAGGTAAAATTTTCACATTTTGTGTGATGGGAAGTGTAATCTTAGGTATGTTTGAGTTTTATCCTCTGACGTGTTGTCTTAGGAATGTCAGGAGCTTTTTTGCCTTTTAACCACGAGAATTTGTACAAAAGATACTTTTGGATTATTTAATTTTGTAATTTTATAAATCTTATGTTTATAATTCTGGAAAATAATTTGTATTTGTTTTGTCAGGCAATCGATCGGTTTCGGGAGACTGATAATGGAGTTCTTGTTGCCACAGACGTTGCTGCAAGGGGTCTTGACATTCCTGGAGTCAGAACAGTCGTCCACTTTCAGCTCCCTCATTCTGCTGATGTAAGCTGTGGCTCTGGACTTTGTGGTCAACATGCTATTTTCCTTTATTTTATTTTCTTTATTTCAGGTTTATATCCATAGAAGTGGAAGGACTGCTAGAGCTTCAACTGACGGCTGCAGCATTGCGTTAATCTCTCCTCCTGACAGGACCAAGTTCTTCACTCTCTGCAAGTCGCTGTCAAAGGTCAGTTGACATAACTTTCAGCATTAGATGTTGACCGCTGGCTACTAACTGTAATTTTCATCTTGACAAAATGTATAGGAAAGCTTGCGCAAGTTTCCTCTGGTTGACTCATACATGCTTGAGGTGACGAGGAGGGTGTCCCTTGCCCGCCAGATAGATAAAATGGCTCGGGTCAACTCCCAGGTAAATATATTTTTCTCTCGACAATCATTTCAGTATTTTTTGTTTAGATTCTTTATTAAATAATATTCAATTTTCTTAGGAGAATGCCACTAAGAGCTGGTTCCAGAGGAACGCGGAAGCAGTGGAACTGATGATTGATGATAGTGGAAGTGAAGAAGAGAGGGTAAAGAGCCAAAGGAAGAGAAAAGCCAATGATGCCCATTTGCGGAAGCTTCAAGAGGTCCTCTAATTATTTTCATGCACATGTTTCTTGAATATTTAATTAATTGGTAAATTTTGAAATCCAGGAGTTGAATGGCCTCCTGTCAAAGCCATTAGAACCAAGAACTCTCTCTCATCGGTTCCTCGCTGGGGTAGGTTCTCATCTTCAAGAGTGTGTAATATTCTGCTTTGATGAAATTATTGCGATGAAAAATAAATGTTGTTGGTGTCAATTGTCGGCCACAGGCTGGACTCTCGTCACTGCTTCAAGAACAGTTGCTGGAGTTATCAAAGAAGCAAGGGGAAGCAAAGAATCCCAAGGGAGATGCAAGATCTAGGTTTGTTGTCTTTGGCCAGGATTGTGTTGAGCCTCTAGAAGCTCTACGAAGCTCTGGGCAGGAGGTTCTCTCTCTCTCTCTCTCTCTCCCGTCTCACGCTCTCTCGTTCTTTCTCTAGGGAGAAGAGAGAATGACAACAGACCTCTCCCCCTCTGGTTCTCGCTCTCTCTCTCCCTCCCTCACTCTCTCCCATTCTCTCTTCTTCCTCTCTCCCCCTCTGGTTCTCGCGCCCTCTCTCCCTCCCTCCCTCACTCTCCCTATTCTCTCTTCTCCCTCTCTCCCCCTCTGGTTCTCGCTCTCTCTTTCTCCCTCTCTCTCCCTCTGGTTCTTGCTCTCTCTCTCTCCCCCCTCTCCCCCTCTGGTTCTTGCTCTCTCTCCCCCTCCCTCTCTCCCATCCTCTGGTTCTCCCTCTCTCCTGCTGTGGTTCTCTCTCCCTCCCTCGCTCTCTCCCATTCTCTCTTCTCCCTCTCTCCTGCTCTGGTTCTCACTCTCTCTCTCCCCCTCCCTCACTCTCTCCCATTCTCTTTTCTCCCTCTCTCCTGCTTTGGTTCTCCCTCTCTCTCTCTCCCCCTCCCTCACTCTCTCCCCATTCTCTTTTCTCCCTCTCTTCGCCTATGGTTCTCACTCTCTCCCATTCTCTCTTCTCCCTCTCTCCTGCTCTGGTTCTCGCGCGCTCTCTCTCTCTCCCTCCCTCACCCTCTCCCATTCTCTCGTCTCCCTCTCTCCTGCTCTGGTTCTTGCGCGCTCTCTCTCTCCCTCCCTCACCCTCTCCCATTCTCTCGTCTCCCTCTCTCCTGCTCTGGTTCTCGCTCTCGCTCCCTCCCTCACACTCTCTGGAAGAAAGAGGGGGGGGGTCTTGTTTCTTCATAGCCTCGCATATTTGTTGATATATTTCTGGCTATTGTTTTTCCGCTTGGGGTCAGATTTGTGTGGACAGCGGCAAGTGGAAGGAAACAAGGAAGCTGACAGAAGACTGGAGAAGGAAGAAGAGGGAGGAAAAGAAACGTATGTTCCCTTCTACTTTTGAGCCGTGTTTGGAATTAGTCATGGTCTATCTATCTATCTATCTATCTATCTATCTATCTATCTATCTATCTATCTATCTATCTATCTATCTATCTATCTATCTATATATCTATTTCCCTCCCTCCAGGAGAGCGGGAGCAGCGGAGGAAGAAGAAAAGAAAAATGAAGGAGAATAAGTAGCATTTGGTCTTCAGGTGCTGTCGGCAAACATCTTTCTTGAGGACTTTGAGGTATTTTTGAATTTTTTACTTTTTTGATTGTAATATATATGTGCGTGTTAACTGATTTGGATGGGATTGATTGGCTTAATTTTGACAACATATTGACTGAAAGGATTATCATTCATGCTTGAAGGATTATCATTCAACTTTTGTAGTTGCTTAATGTTGACTTAATAAAAGACTTAATGTTCCCCTTGATTAAATTTAATAGATCTATGTAGTTGCTCCATCTGAAGAGATCGGTCTTTTATTTAAAGAAGAGAGTAAATATGCTGTAATAAATGAATGCTTCTTGCCGGGAATTTGACCACAGAACCCTTGGTCTGGCCAGGAAGATGCGTTGATTATTTAGAACAAAAAAACAGATGCACAACAACCAAGTGAAACAATCAGTTAGAACTATCTCAATTAAGTTCTAACAATGCTGGGGCTAAACAGATGGGCCATTCTGACTTTTTTTTTTTTACTTTGTGGCCTTCAACGATCTTTGGATAGTGTCAAACCTTTCGGCCCAGTTTCAAAACCTCATCAAGTCAATTTTCATTGATTTTAGTGATTGCTCCAAGATGTCTCCAATAGATGTGTCTCCGAAGACAACTTCTGTGGCTGACATGGTTTCTAAGGGTGTTCTAGGATTAGCTTACGGAAATATCTGGGTTGAATCACAAAGAGTTGACTAGCTAAGAAAGATTACAACTAGTTTTTTGGAGAGTAAAACGACAAGGGGTTGAGAATGGAAGAAAAAATAGAAGGAAGAACATATTTTCAGTGGAGGTGATGAATTTTCGTTACCTTAAGATTCGATCTTGATTAGTCAAGGATCTCATGACTGAAAAGGAATATAAACCGGATTGTGAATTTTGAATCCTGTCAAGTGAGATGAGATAACCTTAGAGCTGCAGTATAAACAAAAATTAGCAAACTTACGCTGAGATCATTATTATTATTAGTTGACATTGTTGTTGACTATAATTTGGTGTGCAGAAAGAAATTGGATGGAGTGAATGCAATTTTGATTCATTTAGGATTGGGCTGATACTCCACTGAAGCGTCAATGGATCTAGGTTGGCTTCTTCTTGCATCATGAACCCAATCATTATTTTAAGAGTAAGAGTATATTATTTGATAGGATTCTATTGATTCCCTAAGTTTTGAATTTCATATTCAATAAGAGTTATAAAACAAATCTCCATGATTTAGATCTTAAGAAATAAATGAAAAGATGATTCAATATGATTTTTAATGCCTTTGGTTCCAAATGGACGTCTTACCCCTATAGATAGAAAATTTCAAGGTTCATCGAGGGTAACATCCATATTTTAAGCCGCGAAAATTATTAGATTGAAAAAATCCTAATTGGGGGCCAATTCTTATTTCCATCTCTACCAGTCTCTCTCGTGTAGCCCTAATCAAAGATTTATTATCCCATCATTTCATACTTTCTATTGATATCAGACAACAGAAGTATATTGCCATGCAACCATCATTCCCCTCATTGCGAAAAGTCTCCAAAATACATTTTATAATGGAAAGCGGAGGCCAGTTGGTCCCTCAAAATTGCATGACTTGTTAAAATGCTAAAAGGGGAAACCTTTTTTTTTCTGTGCATGACTTGTTTCATGTGGATGGCAGGTTCCAATATTATCTATGGCAGACTGTGTTGTTCTAGTCAACAAATCAAGGCCTAGATCTTACAACTGTGATTGCACTGGACTTCTAAGAGCACCCGCGTCTTACACGCACCAACAATTGGAGTCAAAGACCATTGGTCTATATTACTTTATTTGATCATATTATCTTCATTTCATTTCATGTAATGCTCCAATATTTGAATAGAAAAATTAACCATCCATTAGCTTGAGGGGGACGTCTGAATCTAGAATTTTTTTGTTCTTTAATAGTTTACATGTAGTCTGACCTTGTACTTTATAACAACCAACATTTATAATAAGATAAAATGACCCCATAAATCTTCTATAAACATGTTTCATTTTGTATAACATACTACATATAAGACTGATATATATTCCTAATTCAGATAATTTATTAAATGAAGAAATTTTTTACCTTTATCACTTCAATGCAACTTTATATTTATGAGAGAGGAGATTTCATTCAATGTCAATTTTAAATCTTTGAGAAGGAAGATTTCCCCCTTGTCTATTTTAGCTCTATGTTTAACTTCCCCACCCTTGTTAATTAATACATTTACTCCAAGTTAACATAGATTAACTTAACTAAACTTTGGATTTATGAGAGATGAATTTTTTTTATCTCAACAAATAGGTCTTACCATTTCCTCATGTTGGGGAATTCACTCCATTTTAACCTATATTGGTTCAATGCTGCACTTTTTCCCTTGAATTTTTTAATTCATACATATACTCTAAACTAATAAGGTGATGTCTCCATGATTCATAATTTTTTTCACATTTAAGATCTTATTGTAAATATTATGCTTCTATACATACATGTACTCTATAATATGCTTTCAAATATGATATATTTATAAGTCAAGTAATTAAAAAATCTTCAATTAAATAATACTTAATCAATAATTTCGTTTTTGGATAAATTGCTAATTTTTTTTAAAGTTTGACAAGGCCCACACGATGTCTATATCTCTATGTTATCTCTCATTTGTTGCTAGGACTTCCTAATGTAGCCCTTGTGATTCTTTGATGAGTCTTATCATTTGCTTGTCTCATATTTTCATGAAAATATATTTTGTTAAAATTTATCCTCCTAGAAAGATATGCTTCTCCTTAAAAAACTTTAGAACTCCTTACTTCAAATTCTCTTTTTTTTTCTCTTAGTTGCTCTTAATAACAATGGAAATTAATATAAATTTTCCTTAAATTTTCCATAAACACTATCCCAATTTGAAAATCATTATAGAGAATAAAAATGGAGCCGAAAAGAATATTTAGATTTTCCTCAAAATCTAAGTATTTAGAATATTTCCACAAAAATAATATTTAGATTTTGTTAGATAAAAGTTTCAAGGTAAAGATGAAAAGTTTATGAAAAAATCACATTTTAAATTGACATATCAGATGGAAAATGAAGTATAAAAGTAGAAATAAAAAAAGGAAATATCATAATTGATTTAAATATCTACATAGGCAAATGCATGTTTCTGATCATTTAAATACTAGTTTTGTATAAACATCTTGAGGTATTAGTCTTATTGGGGCATTATTTAGTCAGGCTGAATAATACGTCTACTTTCCTATTTACATATTTGAAGAAAAGTAGCTAATTTTATTCTTTAATATAAACGTAGTGAATTCACAGATTTTTCTCAACAACATTTTTCTTAAAAACAAATTGGGGGGTTATGTGTATTAGGTTTTGAAGTCGATAAACTTTTCAAATTTTCGATCAAAACATCGAATGCAGGGGATATTCAAAACATTGAGGCACCAAGAATATATGATCTAGTATATATGAGCAAACATACTTACATGGTTTCCTTGAAGGAGTTCTAAAAGCTATTCAAGTGTCTAGCTTGTAGCAATATCTACATGGTCTCTAGGTGGTTGGATCTCCTCTTTCAAAGCTCTTCGCCAAGAGAGAAAGAGAAGAAAAGAGAAAATTCTCACAAAACTTGCATGGGCACCTGAGTTGTGGTCGTTCTCTCTCTATTTATAGACATTTGGTATGAGGTTTTTGGTCTATAGACCTTTGGTCTATATCCACCAACATCTATAGACCTTATGTGTATACCCTCTAGGTTCATATATATAATTAGTTAATAACTCTATAGACCAAATAACACCTTATTGGTCAACCTTAATTAATTATCCACGTCAACATATACATTATTTAATCAATGATCGATTTAACACAATTAATATGTTGAGTTACCAACCCGTTGGGTGTTAAGCTACACTACGTATACTAGGAGATATGGAGTATGTAAGAACTCACTTATAGAACCTTTTCGTCATCGATTACTATGTATGTATAACCCTTTATCCGCATGAGACTCATGAATGACTTAGGATATGGTCAATTGTCAAACCCTAATCGGTCACTCAAGTTAGTATTGACGCGACTAAGAAATCACTGGGAACTCCTTCAATATTTCCATTACCTTGGTTAAGGATTTCATCGCATCTCATTCGTTGAGTCAATCTCCTCAAATACAGAGGGCAGATGATCCCATCTTGATCACACAATCATCTTCATGAACTTCATGTTGTATCTAATATATGATATTTTAGATATCCCCATGCTAGAGATTCGTAAGTCATAATCAAAACACAATCATTCATCCACAAGATGTCTTTGGTGTCTCAAGTCAAAGGACCACATACACAACCATGATATGAATCAACCTGATTGATATTGAGGGATTCATACGGATCAATTCAATGAACTCTTTATCTAAAAAGCAACTGTTATCTATCCTTAGTGTCTCCATACCGATGGCTACAGGATCAGCCATACTCATCATATGAGTTGGATTAGATAGTGTTATTCTTTCAAGATAATTCGATGTCCCTCTCAAATATTCAATGAATAGGAATGTTTAGAATACATGTTTAAAGACCAATGATCACTGTATTATGATCTCATCATAATTCACTTAGTCATTGCATATGCTTATGGACTTCATTGCAGATAGTACAGATCTCCAAGGAGTCTTGATTAACACAATTGGGCAGTCTTGATTTGCATTGCCTTAAATAAGGCAAACCCTCCCTATTTTGGGCCAATTAGAGAGTGTTCACGTGGTGCTCTCCGACGATTCTGATCGTAATCAAACGATTGAAACTACTCCACACTAAAATCTTGATATCTCACAATCTAGATTCCATCTTGATCAAAATATTAAACTATTATACAATCGAGGACTTTATGTCATATCTAATCTATGATATTTTGGAGATCTAGTGGCTACTGATAGTGTGGTCAAGATGGGACCGGCTGCCCTTTATATATAAGAAGATTGGTTCAAAGAATTATATTTTATTAAATTCATAGTTAAGGAAGTGGAAATATTAGAGAAGGTGTTCACGATAATGTCCTCTACGCATAATACTAACTTGAGTGATTGATTAAGGTTTAAAATTTAACCATACCATAAGTCATTCATGAGTCTTATGTGTAAAAACAATTATATGTGCATGATAACTTATGATGAAAGGTTCTATTCAAGAGTTTTTATACACTCCATACCTCCTAGAATGTGTGGTGTACCTTGGCATCCATTGGGGTGGCAATTCAACTTGTCAATTGAGTTAAGTCAATTGTTAATTAATTAATATATCTGTTAAAATAGTTAATCAATAAGGTTGACCAATAAGTATTATTAGGTCTATGGAGTTATTGAATATCAAGATATATGGATCTAGAAAGTCACATATATAAGGTCTACAGACGTTCGTGAATATTATCATAATTCTAAAGGTTTTTGTAAAAATTTTACATACTTAATGTCTATAAATAAAGAGAGAACAACCACACCTAAGAGTGTGTATGAGAACGTTGTTTGAGAAAATTTCCTTTCTTTTCCATCTCTCTTGAGGCTAGACACTTGAATAACTTCAAAAACTCCTTGAATGAACCTTGTATAGATTTTTAATCTATACTAGATGGTAGGATCATAGGTCCTTGGTGCCTAGATATTTTGAATGTTTGATTAAATGTCTATTGCTTCATTTGATGTTTTGATCAAAATTTGAAATCCTATTGAGCATTCGAGTCCATCACCCAATTCATTGGGTGCTAAGCTACAACATGTTCTGTAGAAGATATAGAATGTATAAGAACTCCCTAGAGGCTAGATGCTTGGTCTTCTAGCAATTGCGCAGACACCGTTAGAGGCTGGACACTTCAACAACTTCAAAAATTCCCTCAATGAAACCTATAATAATAAATTTTAATATTTACTAAATGATAGGATCATTGGTTCTTGGTGACTTAATATTTTTAATTTTTGATTCAATGTCTTTCATTACATTTGATGTTTAGATCAAAATTTTGAGAGCCTGACGAATCAAGACTGAGTGGTCGTCAATTTCACATGGTCTCGTGTAAAAAATAAAACCAAATTTACCAATTTGATGAAAATATCTCGAATTGAGGGGTATAATGGTAAATAAGGGTCGAATCCATAGGGAATTAGGGAAATTTATGATGATCTCTTTGAAATTGATCAAATCGGACGATGAATCGATGATAGAAATTGGAGAAAATGGTAGATTATGAAAGAGAACTTCAAGACGATTCCACGGAATCAAAATCATCGAATTTAACTTTAATTTCGCGGAGAAATTGAAGATCAAAGTGAGGTGATTTTTCTGAAACATAAAATCGTGAAATTAACGAAAATCAAACGAAATTAACTTGAAATTACTAATCTAAATGGAGATTAAACGGTAATGGATGAAAGATTAGTGAAAACCGCTTCCACTAACCCAAGATTACGATTGGATTAACCCAATTAATCGCCGGAATCAAGGCTTTTCATAAAAAATCTGAAAATCGTGATCGTGGAGTTCAAGTGTCGATTTCTCCCTCGTCTTTCGCCCAAATCTTGATCTTAAACATTCAGTGGACGCAGAATTGAGTCTAGAAGAGGATAGGATCAAGAGATTCAAGAGATTTGGTGTCTAAACGGATCAATTTGATTGATTTGTTCTTGAATGCTTTACAAATCAGAAGAACATCTCAATTTATAAGGATTTGGGGCGTAACCATCTGATCGATTTGATTAACGGCTCTCATGAAACGGTCCATCGCGAACCGTTTCCGTTAAGTCACGGCCGTTCGATCGCGATCGGATGCTCGAGATGATGCCACATGTTCGCGCGTTATAAAACGCCTCGAAAACGCATCCGTCGGATCTTCATTGGACGCCTCGATGCGTTTTTGATCGCGTTTAATCTCGACTGTTATAAATCCTTGCGATCAACGGTCGAGATTAAAACGATCGGTGAACTCTTGATTTACGCCACGTGGTCCATCGATCTTAAGTGAAGATCAACGGTCAAAATCGCACGCGCGATCGGACGTCCACGATGCTGCCACATCGCCTCCTCATCGCGATCGTTGAGCGCTATCGATCGGACGGCTCTGATTACGCTACGTCACTTGCACGCTTTAAATATTCTGAAAAATTGATATTTAATTAGAAAATTCGATTTTTAATTCCGGGAAATTCTTAGAAATTCATTAAAATTTAGAAAAATTCTGGAAAAATCCCTAAAAATTATAAAATTCATAACTTTCAAAATATAACTCCAAATTAATCAAAATTCCTATCATTTGATCCGAAATTTAATTATCTATTATTCTAAAAATTCAAAATTAATAAATAACAAGATTTTTAATTTATTTTTGAAAAATACATTTACTTCATTAGGATTTTAACTTTAGAAAATTAAGTAAATGTTTATAAAAATGATTACTCTCATTATTTAACTTTAAAAACCATTTATAATCTCAAGTAAAGATAGGTTATAAAATTATTTATCTTTAATTCATCCTAATTAACGCTAATTTAAAGTATTTTGATATTATCATGAATTTTTTCATAGAATGATAGATAAATACTAAAAAAATATGATAACATGCATAAGAATGAAAGCTTTTACGTTTAAATATGCATTAATAATCATGTATTATCATGTATAATTAGCATGTTATCACCCCCCCCTTGAGCTTTAGATTCCATCAACCTGCCCATGATTTCTAAGCTACAACATGTGCTCTAGAAGATATAGAGTTTATAAGAACTGCCTTATGAAACTTTTCTATCATTAGTTGTCATATCTGTATAATCCTTCATTTGCACAAGACCTTATGTTGCACCCAATTTATAATATTTTAGATATCCTACGTCTAGGGATTTATAAGTTGTAATCAATACACAATCATACATCTATACGATGTCTTTGGTGTCTCATGTCAAAGGACCACATATACCACCATAATATTAATCAACTTGATTAAAAATTACGTACAATACCATTCAAAGATTCACTTGCATCAAATAAGTGATATCTTTTTCCAAAGAATACTCATTATCTATCCTTAGTGTCTCCACACTAATGGCCACATGATTAACCACACTCATCATATTAGTTGAATCAAATAGTGTCATTCTTTTGGATAGTTAAATGTCATTTTCAAATATCCTTTGAATAGGAATGTTTAGAACATAAATATATGTTTAAAGACTAGTGATTGCTATAATATAATCTCATCATAATTCACTTATTCATTGCATATTCGTCATAATTTCATAATAACAAATAAATTTTATTTTAACAAATATAAACTATACAGATAGTGTGGTTTCACTTAGAGGTCATATAATATCCATCAAGGAGAAGATTGACTATATTTTTTTCGATGCCTGATTTTATATTTCATAAAAAAAAGTACCATTATACAATTTTGAAAAGAAATGAGATATATAAAAATGCATTACTCTCTTGTGCTCAATGAATATTCTTTTGAGGATTCGAGTGTTGGAAACTTGTCTCATAAAGTTATTTTAAGTTTGTTTGATCAAACTTCAAGACTCGCGTTTGAAGCTTTTATATTTGAAGCTACTTATCTTCTTATTCTTCTTCTTGCTTCAAGATTCCTATTTTATGACACATCAAAAGCTTCAAAAACTTGTCAGAAGCTTACCACTTTGCTTCAATGATGTCAAGGGGGTTAGCATAATATTTGGTAGATCTTCCTGAATAATATACAGATTAATGCCCATACTTGCTTGTGTATAGAATAAGAAAGCATGAATGCACCTTAATATCATGATTATCAACAAGTTAGTATATAAAAAAAGGATATCACCGCATATGGTCCACTATGATGACTAAAATAGTAATAATTGCAAGATAGAAATATCTATTTCTTTTTGGATTAACATTGATATTCCTATGCTAATTGAGAAATAGATTTGGAGGCGATCACCACTACTAAAAGGAAGATTGACATATATCACTATCAATACGTCTAGAAGATATAAATCAACAATTAAAAAGAGACTATAGTAGATCTTGAAGGATGGGAAAATGATTTACATGCTATCTCCATAATGTCCATAATGCTTCATGCGAAGGGCAAATCTCTTGGAACAATAACATTATGGGTTGGTGAGCATTCTTATGCATCCATATATCATCACGTTATGGGTTGGTGAGCATTCTCATGTGTACATGTCATGAGATTATCATTCACTAAGTCATCGATGCCACGTTCTTGTGTTCTAATCTCTATCTCTTCTCTATTTTGCAAATCTGCAAAACTTACCGTTTACACTTTCGATCAGGGTTGGAGATTTTCCCAAAAAATTATCCATAAATATTCACTCATCAATGTGGGCCTGATTTATTTAATTGCTTTGTATGCTTCTTACCTATTCTAGAAAGTTTAAAATGATGAAATAATTTCCTCTCGATATTATTGCAGTCGTTGTCACGCTGACCACGCCAATGATATTGACGATGGTTTTACATTTTTTTTTTTTTTTGGGCATTTGCATGGACAGAAGAGAGGGATCAGGGAAAACAAGCTCATCACCAGCGTTCACATCAGCTGGATAAGACGGAGGCTTCTCCCTCGTCCACCCGTTCCTATCCTCTTCCCCCGTTTCCACACACCATAGAAGAAGAAGACGACAACGAGGAAACGTGGACCACTCGGAGACGAGGACTCTCGTCTCTCTCCATTTTCCAGCCTCTCCTCCAGACCTCCACCCATGACACTATACAATCGAGAAAACGAAAAAGAAAAGCAAAAAAAAGATATGGCTGACGACCATCGTCTACGCCGGCGGGGTCTGCCCTGTGGCAGACGGCTCGATTCTCCCCGGCGTTGACTTCAACATGAACCCGCCGTGGCTAGTAGCCGGCGAATCTTCATCGTGGTACACGTAAGCGAATCCTCCATGACGCGTCAAGTCCATCCCGGCCATCTCGTCCTCCGCGGAGATCCTCAGCAAGTTGAATTTATTGAGGAAGAAGAAGAGCGGACCCATGGTAGCAGACACCCACCCTGCGATAACTATGATCTGCACAATCTGCGCCCCCAGGAGCTTCCCTCCCCCGCCCATGAAAGCCCCGTAGGCCCGATCTGGGAATCCGGGATACACCTGGTTCACGTACTTCTGTTTCGCGAAGAGCCCCGTGAAGAGTAGCCCCCAAGCACCGCACCCGCCGTGAAGCTGCGCCGCCTCAAGAGGGTCGTCGTATTTCAGCTTCTCGGCGAGCTTGTTGAAGCCGATGAGCACCCAAGCGGCGACGAAGCCGCAGATGATGGCGGCCCACGGCTCCACGACCGCGCACCCGGACGTTATGGCGGCGAGCCCACCCAGCAGCCCGTTACAAACGTCCGTCACGGCCCAGTGCCCGGAAAGCAGCCGCTTCCCGAATAAAGTGGTCAGCCCGGCCGCGCACCCGGCCAGCGTGGTTGTGACCGCAGCGCGCCCGACCCCGGACCACTGCCCGTTCATGGACCCGGACGGCTCGTACGTCTTGAAAATGGTTATGAAGGAGCCGGGGTTGAAGCCGTACCATCCGAACCAGAGGAGGAAGGTCCCGAGCACGACGAGGGACGCACTGTGGCCGCGGAGGGCCACGGAGCGGCCGGCGTGGTCGAATCGCCCGATCCGGGGGCCCTCGATAAGGGCTCCCCAGAGACCCGCGATTCCCCCGACCATGTGCACGACCCCCGACCCGGCGAAATCTATGGCGCCGGTGCCGAAGAGAGGGTCGACGGCTTTCGCGGCGCCGAGCCACCCGTCGGCAGACCAGACCCAGTGCGAGACGATCGGGTAGACGAAGCCGGTGAGGAAGGAGGAGTAGATAAGGTAGGCGACGAACTGGGTCCGCTCGGCGATGGAGCCGGAGGTGATGCCCGCAGCCGCGATCGCGAAGGCCCACTGATAGAGGAAAAAGGAGTAGTCGAAGCCGGGCGGGGGCGAGGGGACCTCGTTGAGGCCGAAGAAGTGGCGGCCAATGAACCCGTTAGAGGGGGCGCCAAAGGCGAAGGCGAAGCCGAAGAGGTAGTACGAGATGCCCCCCGCCGCGGCATCGAGCACGTTGGTGAGCATGATGTTCATCGTGTTCTTGGCGCGCACGGAGCCGGCGCAGAGCATCGCGAATCCGAGCTGCATGGCGAAGACGAGGTAAGCGGAGAAGAGGAGGTAGGTGCTATCGATGGCGAAGCCCGCGTCGAGAAACTTGTTATCTATGCTAGCGAAGTTGGTGCTGATGTTCGTCAACGACTCGCAGATGAAGGACACCGTTCCCGCCGACATGTTCCCTCCCAACATGGAGGGGCAGCTCATGTCCGCCATCGCTTCTCTTTCTCCCTCTCTCTCACTCTCCCCCTTCCCTTTCTCTCAGTCTCAAGAGAGGAAGATGAAAAAGTGGTCTGAATGGGGGGTGTTTATAGCGAACGTCGAGCGGGGCTAGTTTGGGGATTTCATGTCCCAACTTGGGCTCGTCTCCGTCAGCTGTTTGTCCAATTTCTCCTCTCTTTAGCCCTCTAAATGTTACCCTGTGAACGGGGTTCGATACTCCGACCGTTCGACACGTGTCATTGGTGGCGACTTGCGCGGCTCCTATTGGTTGCGCCGCCGCAGGGTCGCATCAGCGGATTCGGATCCTTCGGCAATTTTCCGCCAATCCGTGCGAAGATTCCGTCCTTAATTTATTTATTGCATTTGGTCAACGCTTGAGGAGGACAGACGACATGATGTTCTTCGTGCATACATTCGTACCAAGAAGATGAGATTCCAGATCATTTTCGGAATCCCCGGCTGAGCTCCCAGACTAGCATGGTTTCCGTTTCTTCTGGGCCGATCGGAATTCAGTCTGAATGCCTTGAATGCGGATTCGTCTGGATTCCGAAAGCCGCACGCAACCCGTCTATCTGGATTCCGAATCCATTTTAAATTGGAGGTTCAATGTCAACGCTTTGGATCTTCGTAGCATCGATGTCAGACGCGGTGGAATCCCTAATTTTTTATTCCACAAGCAACCTAATCAAAGTCAATAACTACTGTTTACGCATCACGACCAGCAGACGGTGAATTGTCTGCAAGAATTTTCATGGAGACCTCGGGTTTCCATTAACGGCTCATTAACGCCACATCTACTAACTGTTTCGGTCGAGGATCGAAGATGGACAGACAATTCACCCATCCATTAATGAGCCAGAAGGAGACGAAGAGCACGGAACAAGGACAACTCCTCATTCGTCGTCCTCGTGCAAGAGTCTGGGCAATAAAATTTTCGGCAATTATCGACTGCATGTGGATCTCGGCGATGAGCGAGAAACCATGAATAAAGTATGTCCTCGCAGTGACGACTTCAGATCGGGACCCGGAGCGGAATCCCCGTTTAGAATTCCTCCCCACTCCCTGGTTTAGATGATGAACTCCGCCTTCCTCGAGCAGGAGAACCGCTACCGCGCGTGATGTTCCGTCCTTTTCTCCGCTTTAAAAATGTGGTCCTACGCAACTGCATTTCAAAGAAGACAGCCCAGCTGAGATTTTTTTTTTCTTCTTAACAGGTGCTCGTGGGTCCCAAGCGGGCCGGCCAATCGCGGCTTTGACTTTTGGGACCTGCATCTAGAATCACGTACTGTCCGTGTGGAATCCTGATCGTCCGATGAGTCAAACCGCGTTCTGGGCGAATAGTCTCCAACCAACTGGAGCTTTTTGAAGTCGTTCTACTCTGTTGGAATCTCCGGGCCGGAATCTCGGATCCGGCTCTGATTTCTTCTCCCTGCTCAGCCCACCACTCCGTCTTTGGATTCCAGGAGTCACGTCAATTTAAGACGTACACATCGCGATCGGGGTTCTCCACCACCTCCATCGTCCAGAAAAATCACGTCATTCAAGCGTTAGGTTCTCCACGAACGTGGATGGATATTGAAGTCGTCCGGCCCGCAAGCCGTGCTTTTCTAAAGTCGTCGGGTCAGGCAGCTGGCACTCATGCCCGTCATTTACAAAGCCGTCGGCTCTTGTCTTCGATAGCGATGGCGGAAGTCCGCATTCTCACTGATCGACACGACATGATGCTACTTTTGAACACCCGGTTAAAATCCATGCGTAACGAAAAATACTTTTAAATTGTTTTAATCGGTGTAAAATTATTTGAGAAAATGGAAATGAAAATATTTCGGAATAAATCAGTCAAGGATTATCAATCGCGCAAGGATGGCAGATTTAAATCCAGAGAAAAATCCAGATTTTTATAATACGCGCGCATGCTCTCGTGCCGTTGGCATTTACGCTTCGGCTGACAACGACGTAAACCAGCCCCGACTAGTGATTGTGAGCTTGTTTTTCTAATGGACTGGAAATATTTAATTCGCGAGGAAGGAAGAATCTCGAAGCTCTCACAGAAACGAACAATGGAAGCCCTTTCAGTGAAAACCACGCTACCCGCAACAGTCGAAGCGCACTGACAGAACTGTGCGATGGATAGTTTTTTTACAGGCGTAAATGAACAGTACGCCCGGAGAACACCCCGAACACTTAATGATCGGCGAGCTCTTGCCGATCAGAAATAAATGATCCTTCGTTTTTCAGCGCCTGAATGCTTCAATTCGATTGAGCAAAGGAAAATTTAGCCGCCGGGTAAAGAAGATAATTTGAACTCTCCCGTCGCTCTCTACGAATATTTATAATTCGAAATGGCTGTTCTCCTTCGCGGGCCAATCGTGGCGATATGCAAATCGATCTCCACAGTCAGTCACCACGTTTTGGCGCTTGGATTGCAGATCTCTCTCTTCCTCCCACCCTTCTCCATGTCGTCCTGATCATTTGAGCACAATCAGCAAGGACGCCGGAAACAGCTTGTCCCCTCTTTTGAATCACAAATGAACGAGGAAAAGAACAAAACAGAAGCTTGCATCGAGCTGCTTTACGATAATTTATTTTAAATAAAGAATAGAGCGAAGAAAATACTCGACTGCTTCATCTTCTTAGCTTTAAACCTCAGGTACATAGGTTCCTTGAGTATCTATCCCTAGGTCAACTTCTTAAGCGCCACGACAAATGGGAAGGTGTGGGGGAATTTAAAACCCGGGTTATTCAAGGGGACTATGGCCTCTCCATTTGCAGGGTTAAGAGGATCACTAATTAAATTAAAGCTTTAATCCCTTGATTCAATTTAATCGAATCACTTAAGAGGGATTTAAGTGATAGCTTCTAATCGATAATAATATAAATTAATATCCACTTAATAGAGATTAAAACGTAAAAATATATTTTTAGAACAAAATATGTATAATTGTAGGGTTCTCCGTTTCCGGTGTCGGTACCGGTTTTTGTAAAAACCTAAACTTCTACCTAACTTTGGTTCGGTGTCGGTGACTGTATTGGCCGGTGTTGGTTTGGTTAAACCTATACTTTCGGTGATGTATTATTTGCGTTGAATAAACATTAAAAATTTTATAACATTACAATTTGTATACATATATATATATATAACATACCAAGAATTTAAGATCAAAATCCAAAATAGTTAAACATTGGCCATTAAAAATAATCAAAGTTTTAGGTTCTCGAGGGAACAAACAATAGAGTTTTAGGATATTATCATTTCACAAATGTACTGTCTTCAACTTCTAAATTAATTTTATCATCTTCAGTGGCATCCTCGCGACTCCACGACTTTAAGGTCATCAAAGGAGATATAGTGTCGGGCGCTAACCTTCCTCTTCTAAATGTGATAATTCCTCTACTTGTGGAATAAAGACGCTCAGAGTGAGAGCTTGATGCACAAATAGAAAGGAACTCCTTTGCGAGCACTGAAATGCGCAGATATTTGTTAGATCCTCTCTTGTACCACCACTGTAATGGGTCATCACATAAGCAACCATTGCAAGGTTCAAATAAGTAATCCTCTGCTGATTTCTCATCTAGTGTTGTGCTCCTATTTGATTGTTGCTCCATAAATTGCATCATTACTTTTGAACAATTGTGACTTGATGAAGACAAAAAAATCATCAATCGGTGTAGAACTCGAAGCTTCTATGATACGTACTAATTCAAGCATGTTAAGTAAAATTTCCTTAACAAAGTTGTGCTCACCCTAAGGTATATGTCCCAACTTGAATCTAGGGTCTAGCACTATGGCAATAGTAAACACATGCTTTCTCCTCACTTGCATATTATATTTTAGAAATTTCTCCTTCATTACTCTGTATGCACATCTTAGTGCCTTTTGTTGGTCATTGCTCATTTTTGCCCTGTAAAATCTTGAAGATGATGATCTAGCTCAAAAATTAAGGAGTCCAATCATTCAACTAGAAGTCCATAAAGGCCTGATTCATTTGGCGATGTAATTGATTTTGACTTAGAAAATACTTGAGTTGCCTCACGTAAAGCCAAGAGTTCATTTGCAAACATCTTTAAGAGCTCCCATTCTTCGTCTTCAATTAAAAAGTTTTCTTTATTTGTGTTTAGATGGTCACTTGCCATTGTCTTCAATACTTCTCTTTTTTCCCAAGCAGCCTCAATCATATCATATGTTGAATTCCAAATAGTTTGAACATCCTTAACAAGAATATTTTTATTTGGCATTTCTAAATCATCACACAAATTCTTATAGCGATGAATCCTCTTTGGAGAATGATTAACTACAATAATAAGTTTTTGAAGTCTATGGAGAATCTCACCAAATGGCTTTTGACTAATAGCTTCGAGACCCTCTATATGTTTGTTGTCATCCTCGCTATCTGAATATGGCTCGTCGTTACCAAGATCCTTTAAGCCACATTGTACGGCTAGATTGAGAACATGGGCCATGCAAGGCGTGAGATAATTCTTAGTGAACCTTGAAAGAGAACACTTCAATAATTTTTCCAAGCTTGCTTCCATAGTCCTATTGTTGCTTGCATTATTAGCAGTGATCACGCATAACTTTTAAAAAACAAGTATTTAGCAAAAAAAATAAAGAAACATAAATTTTTTTTTACTTTGTCCGTCAAATTATAATCAACAAGCACTTCATGCAACACTTTTGCCATGTGTGCACCTCCATAAAATTCACGCAATTCTTCGACAGCAAGAACACGTTCATGAAGGTTCTACATGTCATCAATCCAATGAATCGTGATCCCAAGTATCGCCACATGATTTGTGGTAGTCCAATTATCTACTGTGAATGACACTTTTTCAATTGGTCGAAACAATTATCGCGTTTTCAACTTTTCACCATCAAACTTTGTAGAGATACCACGTCTTAATTTATTTCCACTCGGAAGGGACACATCACATTGCGCAAATAGGAGCAAAAAGCTTCAAATTCTGAATTCTCAAGTGTCGCAAAGGCTGTATCAGTCTTGATTATCAAGTCAATGCATCTTTCCTTAGTGAGCTCTTGAGTCCTTCCTAAATATTTACCTTTTTTTGAAAAAAATTGGTCAGTGGATTTAGAGTACCTGAAGGCTTGAGATCCTTATAGATAGAGCAATAAAACTTTTCCAAGTGTTTCCATAGAGCTATAGTGCTTCCTGCCTTATCTCTCTTTACAATCAATTCTGTGGAGGGGGTGCTTTGCTTACAAATGTTGCAACAATAATCACCATTATCGTTCTTTGTATCGTAAACTAATACCGGAGAGACTTTCCGACATTGTGAGGAATTTGTAGTGCTCACACTTGTAGAAATATGTGTCTCAGCATCATTTGAGGCAATCTGCTAGATGTAGATAAATGATGATTATAAACACTTTATGTCATGTACAATAATAAATGATAAGTTACCTCATCTCAAGTGCTATCCATTTGAGGTCATTGATGCTCCATGATGGTAAACTTAAATATCTAGAATTCACATAATTGACATTAGATAGAATTAAGATATTTAGAATTTTAAAATATCAACTATGCAACTAAAAAAATGAGAATTATAAGAGTGAGGTGTAACAATGAGAGAAAAGTAAATAAAAAATGGTGGAGAATAAAACATTTATTTCAAGGTAAACACTAGAATAATTATGAGCTAATAAAGCTGATGCCTAAAAAAATTGTCTATTTTCTTGATTGTTCGAGAACGCCAACATGAGCTATGAATCGTTCTTCATTCGTGTCCTTGTTAAATTTCCTTGTTCATTTTTGCATCTAGTTTTAATTACCCATCTATTTTTCTCCATTTATCAATAAATTTACTTACTTTTATCTCTCTATTTATCTTTGTTTGCACGTTTATCTACAATCTATCCATCAATTGATCGATATATGTTTCTCTCGATGTGTTTATCTGTTTATGCTAATTTCTATCTATCTGTCTCGCTATAATCTATTATTCATCTATCTATCAACTATTTATCCATCCATCCCTCCATCTGCCTTGTTTCTCTATCTATCTTCCATCTCTCTATGTACATCCATCCATCCATTGATCTATCTAATTCAAATCATATCTCCATGCATCTATCTTGTTCTACCCGTCTCTCCATATATCCTTCCATCTATCTATGTCTATCTATCAACCTTTTGTATCCATCTACCTATCTATCAATCATTTGATCTATCTAGTTATCCATGTATTTCAGTTCTTGAAAATCGAAAGGAACCAAATGAACTTTTTTTGGTTTTTTGCAGAGCCTGAGCAAGACATTGCCCGTGCGATTCTTTGAGGGCCCGTTGAATTCGAGAGGGATCCATGACCTCAAGTTTCAGATGTTGCTAAGAACCTGGTGCGTGGATGCTCTTTGAGGACTGATAACCTACCCAAAAGGGAGGATTGCCAGAGAGCAAGATATTACAGGATAACACCCGCACTCTAGATATCAATCTCACATCCGTAACTTTGCTTGAATACTCGCACTCCAAATTTTCCTCTATCTATCTTCAATCTCATGTCTGTAACTTGACACGAGAAGAATCTCTACACAAAAAAATCGACACATGAATATTCATTGCATTCCATATCAAAATAAAATCGCCTCTAACCTGGAGCAGCTGATTGATTTTTATGAGACTTGTCAAGAGCGAGAGAGACCTTTTTGCCTTCGATGGATGCCTTTGGCGAGAGGGGAACTTTGGGCGGAATGGTCGGTGAGTGACTGCCGAACAGAGGGAGAAGTGCCGATTGCCAAAGTGCCAAATAGAGGAGGTTCTTTATTTTTAATTTCAGTTTCACTGAATCTAAGAACCGAAACCAATACCGTCCTTCGGTTCATGAGAAACTTACGAATTGTCGAATTCAGTTCGGTTCAGTGAACTGAAAGTCGGTTCAGTTTTGGAGAACCTTACATATTTGGATGTTACAAATCATGACTTTATAAGTTAATAACTTCACCATCACAAGACATAATTTTCAATCTAATCCGTAATGAATCAACATAGAATCAAGGGGGGTTTAGTCACATTGATTGTAATTAACCGCTAACAATGGTCATACACATTAACCCAAAAAATGACATAGATAAAGTGTGCATGTGTAGCATATAAGTTGCATGAATGGGACGTGAATATGAATATTTCCAACTTAGTCCACTCAAGTCTGAAGTGAAATCAAATGAAGTTTGTTCAAAATGATAATTATACTTTAAACAACTTCCATCGTGTATGAAAAATAACTCCAAAACATAACACAAGTTTATTATCCACTGATCATACAACACAACACTCCATTGTAATTACATATCTTCGTAAGACATTACACTAATAAAAAGCAGTATGATCATCAAAGACCTTTGTCGAGACACCATCCTTAGTGATTGGATGTGCTATGATAGAGTTTGTCTCGATGTGATGTATAGATAGTTGTCCATTTTGAACACCGTATTTAATAACTAGGAACTTGATATATATATATATATATATATTGAATTATTTAAGCTTAAATTGTTATTGGAAAATATAATGGTTGACGTGTGGTCACTATAAAGATTAAGCGATTATTCAAGTCCATCAACTATTTCCAAGCTCATGGCAAAATTTTTAAGCGAACTATCATGATGTGATGCCTCGTATCATGGTATGTATTCTTCCACCATAGTGGTAGAAGCTATGAGCTATTGTTTTGCACTCATCCATGATATAGCTCCTTCAATTAGAAAATAATTATAGCATGAAGTAAATTTTGTGCTACTGTATCATTTTGCAAAATCATAATCAAAATACTTCATATCTATTTGAGCATATACCTTTTTATCCTTTATAAATATCTCATAACTCTTTTAGATGGCTTCCAATGATACATGGATTATATAGTGGCCCAAAGCCCACATCATATATGTAATATCCAAATGTGTACATACGTGAGCATATATAACACTTTGGACTGCGAGAGCATGAGGAAACATTTTGCATTTCTTGGACTTCAAATGTATACTTCAGAAATTGGCTTATGACGATACTAAATCGTATGGTCATTGATTACACACAATTTAGTATCAAAACAAAGTCCTAAACTTACCATATTATGATTAATCAATATAATTAATTAGTATAATGGTAATTAAGGGTCGAATCCACAAAGAATTAGGAAAATTTGAGATGTATCTTTGAAATTCGGTCAAATTGGATGACGAATTGAGATTAGAAATTGGGCGTTTTAGCATATTAAGAAAGGCAACTCAATTGCGAATCCACAGAATAAAAAATCAGGTTATTTGGATTAGAATTCGCAGAGTAATCGAAGTTTGAAGTTAGGAGAAAATTCGTATCGCGATTTTCATTAAAAACAGAAATTAAACTAAAATTAAACTTAATCTACGATTCAAAATGTAAAATTAACACTAAATGATGAAAGATTAAGATGAAAATACGCAATCTAACCCAAATTAACCTTTGAAATGATCCAATTAATTGCCGGATGCATGGCTTTTCATTCCGAGTTTCCGAAGACGAAAATTGAAGTTCAAGATGTGATTTCTTCCTTCTCTCTCAATCAAAGTTTAGTTTCAAGCATTCAATGGATGCGGAAATGCATCAAGAACACCAGGAAACAAACGGCACATGAAATGACAAAGTAAACAAGTCAAATTTGATGAAAATCCATGGGCCGTTCTTCCGTCGCGAAGAACTTTCTTTTAAAGAACAAAATAGAGGCGTGACCATTGGATGAAAGGACGCATCGTGTGATGGATATTATGTGGCCTATAAGCAAATCACACTTTCATCAATCTTGTTTATGTTCATTGAAATAAAATTTATTCATTGTCATTCTTGTGTGATGTTTGCAATGAAGTCCATGAGCATGTGCAATGACTAAGTGAATCATGATGAGATCATAATATAGTGATCGCTAGTCTTTAAACATATGTTCTAAACATTCCTATTCGTGGGATATTCGAGAAGGACATCGAATTATCTGGAAAGAATAGCACTATCTGATCCATCTCATATGATGAGTATGGCTGATCCTATAGCCATCGGTGTGGAGACACTAAGGATAGATAGTGGGTGCTCTTTGGAGAAAGAGTTCACTGAATTGATCCGTATGAATCCCTGAATGGTAATATACCTAATTGTCAATCAGGTTGATTCATGTCATTATTAGTGTATGTGGTCCTTTGACTTGAGACACCAAAGACATCTTGTTGATGGATGATCGTGTTTTGATTATGACTTACGAATCCCTAGTCACGGGATATCTAAAACGTCATATATTGGATAGGACATGAAGTTCACGAAGATGATTGTGTGGTCAAGATGGGATCATCCACCCTCGGTATATGAGGAGATCGACTCAAGGAATGAGATGCGGTTAAATCCTTGGCCAAGGTAGCGGAAATATTAGAGAAGTTGTTCTCAATGATTTCCTACTCGCATCAGTACTAAATTGAGTGAGGGATTAGGGTTTGACAATTAACCATACCCTAAGTCATTCATGAGTCTCGTGTGGATGAAGGATTATACGTACACGGTAACCAATGACAGAAAGGTTCCATGAAAGAGTTCTAATATACTCCATATCTCCTAGAGCACGTGGTGTAGCTTGGCACCCACCGGGTCGGCGACTCAACCCTGTCGATTGGGTTAAATCGATCCTTAGTCAATTAATCTATATGTTGATATAGTTAATTGATAAGGAAGACCAATAAGTGTTATTGGGTTGATAGAGTCATTAACTAGCGAGATATATGGACCTGGAGGGTCACACACATAAGGTCAATGGACGTCGGTGGATATAGACATAATAATAAGGGTTTTTGTGAAAAGTTCACATTCCCAAAGTCTATAAATAGGGGGAGAACGACCATAATAGAGGTGCCCATGCAAGCCTAGTGGAACTTCTCCTCCCTCTTCTCTTCAACTCGTGGTGACGAGTGTTCAAGAGGAGATCAATCGTGCGGAGGCTGTGTGGATACCGCTAGAGGCCGGACGCTGAGACGGTTGAAGAACTCTTTCAAATGATCCAAGTAAGTATGAATTTTATTGCATACTAGATGATAGGATCACCTAGAATAGATGATGAGATCATCCATTCTTGGTGCTTCCACGATGTTGAATGTTTTGATTCAACACCTTCCGCTGCAATCATTATCTTGGACAAAGATTTGGAAAGCTTTTTGAGCCTCAGATCCCAGCATCGTGATCTACGGTCGCGATCACGCGTCGTTTGATCTAAATGACACAATTATGTCGTGGTCGTCCGATCGTCCATGAGTGTTCAGGATGCGTCCACGTCGCGTTGATGAAGAGGCGCTTCATTGGATTCGTGCGTTGGATTTTAATCCAACAATCGCGATCATTCTGAGAGTCCACCGATCGGAAGTAATCTCAGCCGTTATAATTCATGAGATTAACGGCTGAGATGAATCACTTAAGTCTTTATTAAGCCACGTGCGCCTTTCTTGATCGGGTGGACCTCGTGTACATCGCATCGACACCACACGTTCATCGCAATTTCGATCTAACGCCTCTCGTCGCGCCACGCGTCCTGCAAACAAGAAATCGAAGGGAACTTAGTCCCACACGGAAGGAATTTAAGAGAGGAGACAGGTATATAACTAGAAACGTATTATGCAGTTAGCTTAAATCCAATATATGGATGCTTATATGTACTATAACCATACTAATATGAGTAAAATATGAATATACGTCACATCGGTGCCACACAAGCACCCGCGCGTGTCCACGTGGCGCTGCCACGTGGCCCTAAGTGCCACGTCGCATCCACGTGTACTCGCGTGAAAAATACCCTCTTTTTGCAATATTTTATTGATTTAAATAGCTTTAAAAATTGAAAATAAATCTAAATAAATTCAGAAAAATTTCAGAAAATTCTATAAATTTGGAAAAATCATAACTTTCAAAATATAACTCCAAATTAAGTCAAATTTATTTTGTTGGATCAGAAATTGAATAATCTATCATTATAAAAAATCAAATTATTAAAATAATAAGAGAATGAATTTTAATTAATTTTATACATTTATGTATCTTATAAAATAAATTTATAAATACACATAAATGTCAATAAAGATCTTTTCTCTTATATTTTCATCCTTAAAACATGATTATGATCTTAAATATAATTAGGATTAAAGATTATAATGTTTTAATCATGTATAATAATCCATAATTGGTGTATTTTTAGATCATAACATGAAATAATACAAAATGATAGAAATATACTTAAAATATGATAGCATGCATATATTTAGAATGATTAATGCCTTTAATTGCATTAATAATCATGTAATTTCATGCATAAATAGCATGTTATCAGCTTAGAACTTAGTATATAATCGTTTACAATCCTGCACGCCATACCTTTAGTGTAACACTTCATGAAAATCCTTTTGTGACAAACCCAAGAAATTTTGAGAACAATGTTAGTAAATTTGAATGCCCATTACATAAGAGATATCTTAAAATTATATAATAGAAGTTTTTTATACAAAATCATTATCATTAATGGCAAGAAATATGTAATGCATATTAATCACAAAGACAATGTGTTATGTCCCCATGAACTTGAGGTATATACAATCATGGGCTGAATTCACCTCAAAATTGAATGAAAATGAACTTTTCGATATCATTGACCGGGAGATTGCTTAAGATCATAGATATATTTCTATTTATTACACCTAGAGGGTCTATAAATATCCCCATCTTCCTATTTTTTGTGTGCTTGCACTTTTAGGGACAAAGCATGAACTAAAAATGTTCTTTTCACCCCATTGAGCAAAATATTTTGCATAATTCCGAATTTCCTGTGATTTGACTCTACAATTATCAGTTTTTCTACAACTAAAATGGGGGATATTACTCAATCCTCAGTCGTTGTTCCCAAGGGATTCCACTTATGAGAATTTTTAGAATCATCATGGAATTCAATGATATTTTCTTTCATGAATGTCCATTATGTCAAAGGTGACGATTTGATCTAAATCCTCGATCAAGTTTCAGTATGGTTTTCTCTATGAGAGCAAGGTTTAAGACACATCAAGAAATGACAAATCTTGGTTTGCATTATCACTACAATTGGTTTCATCATTGTACCTAAGTATTTTTCTAATATTCAGAAATTCTCTCTTTTTACAAACATGTTGACTTTTATTTATTTATTTTAACTTTGATGGATCTTGAATATAAAGCTATGGATTCCTTTATTTCTCCTTATTTAATTTTTTTATTATCTTTTATAGTTATTGATGGGATCTGAGGTCGATAACTTTCCAAAATTTTGATCAAAACATCAAATGCAGCGGAAAAACATTGAATCAGATATTCAAAATATCAAGCCACCAAGAAAAGATGATCCTATCATCTAGTATGAATGAGAAAACATACTTACAGGGTTTCCTTGAAGGAGTTCTTGAAGCTATTCAAGTGTCTAGCCTCTAGCGGTATCCACTCGGTCTCTAGATGGTTAGATCTCCTCTTCAAATCTCTTCACCAAGAGAGAAAGAGAAGAAATGAGAGAATTCCCACAAGGCTTGCATGGGCACCTTCAGTTGTGGTCGTTCTCCCCCTATTTATAGACATTTGTAATGAGATTTTTTCATTAAAACCCTAATAATTATGTCTATATCCACCAATATCCGTAAACCTTATGTGTGTGACCCTCTAGGACAATATATCTCACTAGTTAATAACTCTATAGACCAAATAACATCTTATTGGTCAACCTTAATTAATTATCCACATCCACATATAGATTAATTAATCAAAGATCGATTTAACCCAATCGATAGGTTGAGTTGACAGCTCATTGGGTGCCAAGCTACACCACGTACTCTAGGAGCTATGGAGTATGTAAGAACTCACTTATGGAACCTTCCCATCATTGATTACCATGTATGTATAATCCTTCATCCACATTAGACTCATGAATGACTTAGGGTATGGTCAACTGTCAAACCCTAATCGGTCACTCAAGTTAGTACTGATGCATGTAGAAATCATTGAGAACTCCTTCGATATTTCTAGTACCTTGGCCAAGGATTTCATCGCATCTTATTCCTTTGAGTCAATCTCATCAAATACCAAGGGTGGATGATCCCATCTTGATCACACAATCATCTTCGTGAACTTCATGTCCTATCCAATATATGACGTTTTAGATATCCCGTGGCTAGGGATTCGTAAGTCATAATCAAAACACGATCATCCATCCACAAGATGTCTTTGGTGTCTCAAGTCAAAGGACCACATACACAACCATGACATGAATCAACCTGATTGACAGCTAGATATAATATCATTCAGGGATTCATACGGATCAATTCAGTGAACTCTTTCTCCAAAGAGCACCCACTATCTATCCTTAGTGTCTCCACACCGATGGCTATAGGATCAGCCATACTCATCATATGAGATGGATTAGATAATACTATTATTTCCGGATAATTCGATGTCCTTCTCGAATATCCCACGAATAGGAATGTTTGTAACATATGTTTAAATACTAGTGATCACTATATTATGATCTCATCATAATTCACTTAGTCATTGCACATGCTCATGGACTTCATTGCAAACATCACACAAGAATGACAATGAATAAATTTCATTTCAATGGACATAAACAAGATACATGAAAGTGTGATTGGCTTATAGGCCACATAATATCTATTAGTTATACCTTTAATTATTCCAATATTTTTTTAGCTTAAAGTTTTTCTTATCAATTCCCCTTATTTCCAATTTACATGTGAATTTTGACTCTATTCATCCTATACTTGATTTGGTTTATGATGTTAGTAGAATCATATTATTTTCTTGACTTATAAATGTTTAAATTCAATTTTGTCCATGAACATGTAATTTACACTTGCCACAGGTTACATCAAACATGTATCTCTAAAACTCACAAAGGTTATTGTATATCCACTGAATACAGTCATAGTTAACTCATTTTGTATGTTGTGAATCATTGTAAACCACTAAGTTTATCTTGATCCACTAATAAACACTATACACTCAAAAAACTATCCAAGACTAGAAAATTATGAATTCCGTGGAGTCACATTATACAAGAAGTTTATTATCTATTTAACTTTCATATTGGAATTTAACCTGTCTTTTAGTCAACTTGACTTGATTTTACTTTTTCCATGGTTGCTCTAGATACATGGATTCCTAAATTTGATGCATTAAAATGTTAATTAATGATACTAAATCAAATGGAGAAGAAGAAAATATACAATTTAATTAAAATATATTTAAAATTTTCTTCGTAGTTATATGAAATAAAAGCAGTCTAAAAAGTTTAGTATGCTCAAGTGATATTGAACAAGCAAGCTGGCCCAAAGGTAGTAGGGAGTGGTGAGCGGAGCTTTGTTAATTGGATCCTAAAAGATGGAAAAATAGTAACGTACCGAAGGATGTCATAGGAGTAAGTTTGACTGAGTGTTTGAGTGGGTTAGATTGTAAGTTTGTGCTTGGGGGTCTGATCTCTCTATTCATCTTGGTCTCTTTAGTTAAAGCATCCTCAAATTTCTTCATCTCCTCACAAGAACTTTGTAAATGATCAATAGGAGGACACATTTTGGTACCTTGTGACATTCAAATCCAAATAGCTTTGCTTCTAACAAAACTTTACGATTAGATGTCTTCCCTTGCTAGAGCTTGGGCAACGTTTTCCGCAGCTTGGTTACAAGCTCAAAATACTATATAGAAAACCTTGTGCCATTTGACAAACTTTAACAAATTTTTCGAGCGGCCCTATCTTGCAGCCTTTTCCACTCCACATCTTTTATGCTCTAAGTTTATATCCTTATATTTCTGCATGTACGCCTTTATCAATCAAAATATTTTTCTCCTTTTGCTTCGTGTTTATGAAATTTAACCAAAATACTAATTTTCCCAACATCATATCGACAAATAATGGGAGAAGCCATTTCTCAAGCCTTATGAAATCCAAGCACACATTGACTAGGGTTTGATACCAATTGTAAAATTCAAAGTAAAATGCAGAAAAAAGGATATTTGGACCATAAACCACATAAGAGATTTGAGGAAATCCAATTAACTTGAACATGTACCCAAGAGGTGGTGTGAACTACCTCTAACCATCCTTGGTGTTGTCATCAACAAGAGAGCCTATGGATAGTGCTTGGACTATCAACAATGGAGAAGGATGTCTCCTTGTTATAGGGCTTCAATGGAGAGAGGTCTCTCCAATATAGAAGAGAGACAAGAGTGGAAGGGGATCGCTTGCAGAGATTAAGTGCAAATAGAAATATCCAAAATGCATTTAAGGAAAAGAACCGGAGGCTGCTACATATGGTACTTGTCACATAAAGAAAGATAGGGGAATTAGGATTAAAAAAAGGATCGTGGCCCTTAAAATTAGGGCTTTTATGTTGTTATGAAAAAGGACAAAGAGAGAGAGAAGTGGATTCCGTATGGCCAGGTCCCACTTACCTAAGGAAAATGACAAAATTACTTAACTTTGGGGCACGTGTGTCACCTTGGGTCATTGACACACATCCCAACCATCATGATGGTCTATGATATTGTTCGACTATATTGGGCCTCTTCCTTATTTCTCTCTCTCTCTAGTGGGCCTAGCCCACTATGTCTCTACCCCTATATTAACCCCCATATGCATGGGGGCATATTATCAAAAACCCTAGCCGTCATTGGCTATTTTTTCTCTCTCCTATCGATCTCTCTCTCTTGCTCGATTCACATGGTATCAGCCGCTGCCCTGCTGTAGCCGCCGCCGCCGCTCTGCCCTGCCGTCGCCGTCGCCGCTCTGCCCTGCCCTGTCGCCGCCGCGGCTCTGCCCTGCTGCCACTCTGTTGTAGCCGCCGCGGCTTTGCCCTGCCGTCTCTGCCCTGATGCCGCCGCCGCTCTGCCCTACCCTACTTGTCATCGGCGTCCATCTGCCACCGCCGATTCATCTGCCCTGCCGCATCCGCTGCCTTGCTGTAGCTGCCGCCGCCGCTCTGCTGTAGCCGCCGCCGCCGCTCTGCCCTGCCGTCGCCGTCGCTGCTCTGCCCTGCCCTGCCTGTCATCGGCGTCCATCTGTCGCCGCCGGTTCATCTGCCCTGCCGCCGGTTCACCTGCCGCTGCCGTCGATTCATTCTGCCCCGCTGACCGGCCCTGCCGCCGCCCTGTCACCTCCACATGGCCGAATCTACCACCGCAGAAGATTCGGCCCTGTCATCATCCCCTAATGTCACTCATCCCTCTCAGCCGACAGGGTTGCCCTTGCAATTCGGGAAGCACTCGATCGTGAGTGCCCTGGCCAAGCCGGCTTACACGTTCGACGGGTCCAATTATGGGCCCTGGAGGTGCGCTGACGTGTCATTTTCGTGCGTCGTTAAAACACAAAGACGAT
>CM044107.1:862704-902704 GCA_024174645.1 Lemna minuta
CCTCTCACCTCATGGTCTTTTGCAAGCATGTTTTGTTTTTTATTTAATTTTCATCAATCTCTCTACCTCTGTTGATTTGCACCAATCTATCTCCAGAGATTTTCTTCAATCTCTCTATATCCATCAATCTTTGTAAATCTCTCTATCTCTGCCGATTGACATCAATCTATCTCTAAAAATTTTCTTCAATCTCTCTATCTTTATTGATCTTCATAATCTCTCTATCTCCAACAATTTTTGTCAATCTATCTCTAGAAATTTTCTTTAATCTCTCTATCTCCAAAAGTCTTCATAAATCTCTCTATCTACGTCAATTTTCGACAATCTAACTCTAGAAATTTTCTTCAATCTCTCTATCTCTGTCAATCTCTAGCTCCGTTGATTTGCGTCAATCTATCTCCATAAAAAAATTTTCAATCTCTCTATTTCCGTTCATTTTCATCAATCTATCTTCAACGATTTTCTTCAATCCCCTTTCTCTAACAAGTTTTCTTTGAGATACACCTCCTCCTAGTCATCTCTAGCAAGCCCTCTTTCTAGAAAATCATCTCCAGCGATCTCTCTCTTTCCAATCATCTCTAGCAAGCCCTCTATCTAGAAAATGGTCTCATGCAATCTCTCCTTCTCTAGAAATCATCTTCAGCGAGCTTCCTCTCTCAAAATAGATCTCAAAAAGAGGGGTAGAAATCTCTATTTCTAGATGGTGATCAGATCGCCCAGCTCTCTTTCTTTTCTCACCAGTAAGGATTTCCAACAATTTCATTTTCATAATTTTGGGTTAAACTTGTATTTGTATTCTTTCACTTCTATTTTCATTTACATTCTAACAATATTACTCAAATAGCACTTGGCTCATCTTCAGATTTCAACCTAATTGCATATTTGATTTGATTTGTCTTATTTAGAATAGAATTTTTTAGTTTGTCCTCACATTTCGACTAGATTACATATTTAGTTGGATTTCTATTTGGGTTAGAATAATGATTTTCTATGTTAGATTTTAGGGAGAATTTCTCGAGGATTTCTTGTTTTTTTCTTGACTGATTTAGTTACTCCAGAAAGTTAGTTAGTTAGCTTTGGGTATATTTTGACTAAACTCTAAGATCTAAATGAGGGAGAATTTGATTTATCTATTGAGTATAATTTGTTTTAAGACAAGTCTCAATCTCATCATGACAATTTTCTTTGAAGTTCATTTCATTATATTCTTTGAAATCTCCTTGTCTAGTTTTTTTTTTGTTTAAGAAAATTTCAGGTGATCACAAGATTGTTAACTCTATTTCTTGTGTAAGGTTAAGCCATAATTTAGTCATCGTATAGATATGTTTATTTGCTAGGGTTCATCAATAGGCTCATTAATGCATTTAGGACCATTTTTGCATAATTGATACATTCAAGGGAAAGACACCAAGTATCATAGTGAAAGGCAAAAGCCAACGTTAGAAGTCAAGTTAAGTATTAGAGGTAGAAGTCAAAGTTAAAGCCAAAGTCGAAGTCAAACGCATAAGTCAAAGTTATATTTCAAGGAGTTTCTTAAGGAATTTACTTAACAATTTACTTCTTATAGTTCTTATCTACTTTGAAATTTATATTATTTTCTATTTTTTGTTTCTCGTTAATTACATTTGAATTCCCTTTTATATTGATACCTCGAGTGAGTTTTTCTAAAAAAATTGGGATAACTAGGAACATTCGTATACATTGTGTTGACTCCGAGTGAGTCATACTTACCTTGAGGGTAAGGGGGAGATTCTTAAGGAATTGTAGCTAGACAAGACAAGTCTAGGGAGTTGGCTAGAAAGTCAACTCGAGGCATCTCTGTTCTTCACCTTGCAAGATCATGCAGGTCCAGGGACAAGCGACCTACTTGGACCGTGTGTGGATCGGTGATGAGACTCAAAGACTTCGGAGAGGGAGGCTAACCCAAAAGGGATTAGGGAGCGGCGCAAGAGCGCTGGGAATTGGTCTGTGGAAGACAAGACGAGCAGCGGCGTACCAAAAGACGACGACAAAGTAAGGTCACTAACCCGTGACGGAACGAGCAGCACGTGAGTGGTTTAGATTGAAAGCTCATGTTTGAACTTTGATATGACTAACCCAGACAATTAGTAATTACTACTAGGGGATTAACAAGGTGAGAAGTGCCTTTAGGGGGACTGTCTCCTCCTAGGGCTGGCGTCGGGGGTTTGGATATCTTGTCTAATATAAAAAAATCTGGTGTACGATTGACATGAGGATTTAAGTGGATAATCAACGAATTCATAAAATATTAAGAAAAACATAAATATTCAAAAGAAACTAATCCTTATCTTTTTCACTATTCTAGGTTTGACAAGTCATTGATAATGAATTTGATTTTCTTACGCTAATTAGTTTTTTTGGCAATTAAACCATGCCAGTAACACTTTTTATGCTTTTAAATAATGAATAACCTAGTTGACCAAATGTCAAAAGTTTCCTAATTTATTTCATTCATGAAAATTCAAATGAATATTCTTTTGGGCATTTTATGTATCTCAAATTAATTTTAATGGTATCTTAGATATCAAAGTGTTTCATCCATATTGCGATCACAATCATAAAAAAATGAAAATTTTAAAGAGTCCTTTTTACACTATAATAAAAATTTATATATTCTAGTGCTCCATGTCATTAGTCCATGAAGCTTTATTTTATTTTTATTTATAGAAATGAACTTAATGTCCCATGATTAAATCAACTCCTAACAAGTTTGATGGTCCTAATTTCCTTCATTTACTAGAAGGCCTTATTTTTCTCTTCCCCATGTGTATGTCTTCCCATTGAAGAATCAAACAATTGCCTAAAGTTTCTTCACATGTTCTTGTGGGTTTTTGATAAAAAAAACTTATTGAGATCATTGAAAACAAAGATTTATAACGCCTGATTATGCATTAAAGAAATAATTTTTTTTCCTAAAATGATAAAAAAAAATAATGTATAGAAATGAAGACATGCCAAATATTAAGGAGCCAATTTTGTACAGTCACTCAAAAACACAATTTCTGGCTAAAAAGGTTGAAACTCACTTAATTTCTGATTAATTCAAATATAATTCCAAGTTATAATGAAATCAAAGAAGAAATCAAAGAGAGAAGTTCGAGAGGGAAAATCGTTCACAACTAGAGAGAAAGTGATGAATATCGACAAAATTCTATTAATCTATTATCTGCAATTGAAATCTAATGCTAAATGAAGAAAAATAGTAAAAAATATGACCACTAACCTAAAACCATGATGAAATTCAGTCTAATTAATTTTTGAATCAAGGGTTTTTCATTTAGAGATTCCAAAGGAGAAATTCTAAGTTCGGCAACAAATTCTCCCAAATTTCTCATCAAACACTTGATAACTTCTAATCATGAGTGTATAAGGCTTGAGGAACACAAGTTGATGGAGAGATTCAATGACAAAGCTATCAAAAGGCTCAGCCTATCAAGATTTCTCCTCAAATACATTTTTCATGAGGAAAAATCATCTATTTGTTGGGTGAATTCAATGTAATTGTTGAATCAAGGTGCCTCTTGACTAAGATGGTTGAGATTGTGTCAGATGTCCACTTAATTGGTAAAACCTTATGGTTAAGTCTAGGATATTTTATCACAATTGAGAGGGCTTAGATGATGCCACGTCACCTATTTCAGGATTCATCGGCTCCATTGTTTCCTAGCCATAATAACGCCCACAATCAATGACCATGATTCATCATGGTATATGACGATTCAACACCCAATCATCTTTTGCCATATATCCCTACACTTAATTGAAAATTGAGGACCTTTATTAGAGAATACCTCTTAGCTTAATCCAAAAATCCTTAGAATTCCATATCACATGAAGTATAAAAAAGCCAAGAATATTACTCGTTTTCACTCAAATTTGATTTTTATTATCATAAAAAACGTCTAAGATTATAACGTCTAAGATTAAAATCAACATAAATGCATCTGAAGCGTCGGATCAAGATCAAACGGCGAACGTTCCATGCGTTACTAATAACGCGGGCGATGTGGCAAAATCTCGACTGTCCATCCAAGATCCAATACATGCGACTTAATCGTAACAATTCAAAGCCTGACGTTTCATAGAAGCCGTTGATCAAAGAATTAAATCTCGATCCAACGGTTACGCCCAATTTGTCTTGTAAATTAACATGTTCTTCGACATTATAAATCCTTACTGGGTTCTTCGAGTAATCAAACTGTCTAGACACCAAATCCCTTAAATCTCTTGCATTCCAATTGCTTCTAGATCAATTTTTGCATCCACAGACTGCTTGATAGTGAGATTTTGTTGAGAGACTAGGAAGAAATCGACTCTTAAACATCAAGGACCATTTTTTGAATTCGGGAATGAAAAGCCTTTGATCCGGCGAGTAATTGGATCAATTTGAGCATAATCTTGGGTTAGAAATCGATTTTCATCCTAATCTTTCTTTGTATAGATTTATATTTCAATTTTGAATCGTAATTTTAGTTAATTTCAATTTCAATTTCTAATTTTTGTGATTTTCAAATTTAGAAATTTCTATCTCATTCACTTGATGATTTCTCCGCAAATCTTGATCCAAATTTCATGATTTTTTGGATTCTTCTTTGAGTCTTCTTTCTAAAAATATCAATTTACCTAATTTCTTACCACATTTCATCATTTGATTTGATCTAATTTCAAAAGATATCTCAAGATTCCCTTATTTCTCTGTGGATTCGACCCTTATTCACCACTATACTTCTTAATTCGTGTTAATTTCATAAAATTGGTGAGTATGGATTAATTGTTGGCGTGTGACCATGTGTTTCGAATGACCTCGCGATCTTGTTTCATCAGGGCTCCTAAAGGCTGGCTTTGTATGTCCCATTTAAGTTCTCGAGGATAACTCTTCTTAGAGACTCTTGCTTTCAAAGAGCAGTGCTCCTTTTTAATATCTCAAAGAGAACGACTAAAATTCAAGGTGCCTACACAAGAGTTTTGAGAATTCTCTCCTTTCTTCTCTTTTTCTCTTTGTGAAGAGTATTGAAGAGGAGATCCAATTTTTCGGCGATTGTGTGGATGCCGTTAGAGGCTAGACACATGAATAGCTTCAAGAACTCCTTCAAATGAACCCTATAAGAATGTTTTCTTATGTAAACTAAATGATAAGATTATTTGTTCTTAGAGCCTCAGCTTTTTTAATATCTCATTCGATATATTTTTCTGCAATTGATGTTTTGATCAAAATTTTGGAGGCTCATTGACCTCAGATCTCAACCAAGTGTATGGATTAGAGCTTAGCGAGGGCAAAGACATTGAGAGTCAAATGAGGCTAGTGTGAGAGAAAGGGTGAGAGAAGATAACAGTCCAAGCTAGGTTGATTAGGGCTCGAAGGGCAAGGGAGGGTGTGTTAGAGGGCTAGAGAGGGCAAGATCACAAAGGAGGGAGAGAAGAGTAGGAGGATTAGGGCTAGAAAATAGTGAGGGAACATGGATGGCACGAGGATCGCATCAACATGTCATTTCAAGACACAAATGGTGTTATGAATGAGATGACTAACAACATGTAATTTATACTTGAAATTCTATGATTAATAGTACATTTTAAGATATAAATCATTCCATTCTCATGCATCTTATCATATTTTGAGTGCATATTTATCATTCTATGTAATTTCTATCAAAAATCTAAAAATACATTATTTTACGGGTTAATAATGTATACATCAACTTAAACTTTTAAAATAGATTATCCTTAGTTATATTTAAGATTTATTTGAATTGTCAATGCCAAATAAGAAGAGAAGAATATTTTAAATACACTCTAAGATTATTTAGTTTTACATTTCTTAAGCTCTTGAGTGTATTTTTGAGTTAAAAATTTACTCTCTTGTTATTTCTTAAATTAAAATTTATAGAATGATAGAATATTAATTTGTGATAAAAAAAAGTAGGTTAAAATATTATATTTTGAAAGTCATGAATTTTTTAATTTTTTTAGAATTTTTCTGAATTTAATTTAAATTTTAATAAATTTATTTGATTGAAAATATCAAAAAGGGGTTTTTAAATGCGCACGTTTCTATGCATACTCAAGTGGCGTTAAGTGGCAACATCTAGAGCCACAAAGTATGCATATGATGCGCGTCTTCATGCTTATATGCACGAAGATTAGGAGATGATTGGATTTAAGAATACCCTTAGTGGACTGACAGAACGAGACCGTGAGGTTGTCAATTTCACACGGTCTCGTGTCAAAAATAAATCCAAACTTATCAATTTGATAAAAATCTCTCGAATTGAGGGGTATAATGATAAATATGGGTCGAATCCACAGGGAAATAAGGAAATTTTTGATGATCTCTTCGAATTTGATCAAATTGGACGATGAATCGATGATAGAAATTGGGGAAAATGATATATTATGAAAGAGAATTTCAAGACGATTCCACGGAATAAAAAATCATCGAATTTAACTTTGATTTTGCGGAGAAATTGAAGATCGAAGAGAGGGATAATTTCTGAAACGTTAAATCATGAATTAACAAAAATCTAAACTAAATTAAACTAAATTCCTAATCTAAATAAAAATTAAACGGTAATAGATGAAAGATTAGTAAAACCCGCTTCCACTAACCCACAATTGCGATTGTACTAACCCAATTAATCACCGGAATCAAGGCTTTTCATCAAAAATCCAAAAATCACGATCGTGGAGTTCAAGCGTCGATTTCTTCCTCGTCTTTCGTCCAAATCTTGATCTTAAGCACTCCGTGGACACGGAATTGAGTCTAGAAGCGATTGGGATCAAGAGATACAAGAGAATTGGTGTCTAAACAGTTCAATTTGACTGAATTGCTCTCGAATGCTTTACAAATCCGAAAAACATATCAATTTATAGGGATTTTGGGCGTAACCGTCCGATGAAACGTTCCCCCTTTAATCAACCGCTTTGATTGATCGCATTAATGCGAATCGTTACAGTTAAGTCTCGTCCGTTGGATCGTAGATGGAGCGCTCAGATGAAGCCACGTGTTCGCGCATTATAAAACGCCTTGAAACCGTCGCCGTTGGATCGTGATTTGACGCCTCCGATGCGTTTCTTCGCGATTTAATCTCGATCGTTATAACTCTTGCAATCAACGGTCGAGATTAGACGCGATCCGGTGTACCTCCATTAAAGCCACGTGTCGATCAATTTAAGTGAAGATCAAGGGCTACGATTCACCGCGCGATCAGACGTCCCTTACGCTGCCACATCATCGCTCGCATCAACCGTTCGATCGCGACGCGATCGGACGGCTCTGATTACGCCACATCACCTACGCATTATAAAATATTCAAAAAATTGATTTTTAATTAGAAAAATCAATATTTAATTCCGGAAAATCTTTAGAAATTCATTATAAATTTAGAGAAATTTAGAAAAATTTAGAAAAATTCCCTAAAAATTAGAAAATTCATATATTTCAAAATATAACTCCAAATTAATAAAAATTTCTTTCATTTGATCATAAATTTAATTATCTATCATTATAAAAAGTCAAATTTAATAAATAACAAGAGTTTTAATTTTTCTTTGAAAAATACATTCATTTCTTTAAGATTTTAAACTTTGGAAAATTCAATGAATGTTTATAAAAATGATTTCTCTCATTAGTTAACTTTAAAAATGCTTATAATCTCAAGTAAAGATGGGTTATAAAATTATTTATCTTTTAATTCCTCATAATTAACCTTAAATTAAAGTATTTTGAGATTATAATGATTTTTTCATAGAATGATATATAAATACTCATAAATATGATAACATGCATAGGAATGAAATCATTTATGCCTTAATATGCATCAATAATCATGTATTATTATGTCTAATTAGCATGTTATCATGGACCATACTACTCATTAAAAATAAATGAGAATATCTATTTCTATGTGGCTTAATATCGCGAAAACATGACTAAATCCTATGTATCATTTATTTCATTTTGATAACATTATGAAGCTCATCACATTTGACTTCTTGGAAGTCAAATGACTTAATTCTGACTTTTTATGAGTTATCTAGATGAAAGGACTAGAAAGAGAAGAAGAAAACAGGTACTCCACCTTTTTAGGAGGTTGGTCAACCTTTTCTACCCTTTGCTAGATGACATGGTACAATGGGAGCTCACTGAAGAGGATCTAATAATATGCAATTGAGGTGTCGGATCCTTCATAGATGGAAATGAACATGTGGCCTATCATGGCCTTCAATCATCACTTAAGAAAATAAAAAAAAACTATGATTTTCAAAGGAAAATCATCCTAACAATTAATTTTCTCTCATTGATTGGAGTGTATTGGATATTCTTGATTCATGAATCTTTAAAAAAAATTGAATCTCTTGATTTCATTGTGTTTTAGACTGTTTTTGGCTTCCATAGGGTTCAAAAAATCAATCTTTTTGTGATGGGTTGACAAGAATCAACAACTGGAATCACAAAACATGCAAAGAATATTTCTTTATGAGAAGCCTTTGATACAGAGATTACTTGGGGTTGATTTCTTGGTGATTATTTGTTGCTTTAGATGGGCTTTTATAATCTATTGTGATTTTTAAGACCAATTTTATGTAAATCAACAAGTTTAACTTTTCAAAGATAAAACATCCTTAATATTAGCCTTACATTATGGACATCTTGAATTTTAAAATTATGAATATAATTATCAATAAAAAAAAGAGAATATCAAGAGATTTGATTTCAACTACATGGAAATTGATCTAGTTCAAACTTTCCATTGAAATTGGAGTTTTTTATGCATGTGTATTTATTCTTTCATTATTTCTCAACTTGAAATGGAGATCCTTGAGTCTTTCCCCAATTTCAAGCAAATTGACCTATGTCTTCATGCTCACTTTGGCCTATTGCAAGCCTTGATTCAAGAGGTCGACATTTATCAGCACCCCACCATAGACCTAATGCTTTGGTGCTATAACACGGATTTCTATGTCAATGTCTATCACAATGGGCTTCATTCATCCATCACACTCTAAATGCAGGGCTCCGCTCTCTCTAGTGGCCAAGTGCCCGACCTCGCCACCATATTCTTTATTGCCCTTCGGATCTTGACCAGTATGCTCTTGCCATCTCCATCTTCTATCATGAGAGATGTGTCTACTCCCTCAGCTATGTGCATCGCCACTCCTAAGGCTCAGGATGATGGCCCAACTCCCCGCTTTAATGGTAGTCGTCCTCCTCATGGGAGAGATCTCAATATCTTCCGACCCTGTCTTTGATGGAAATTTTATGACCTACAAGCCAATCACACCTCCATATATCTCATTTATATTCATTGAAATGAAATTATTCATTGTCATTCTTGTGTGATGTTTGTAATAGAATCCATAAGCATATGCAATAACTAAGTAAATTATGATAAGATCATAATATAGTGATCATTAGTTTAAAAACATATGTTCTAAACATTCCTATTTAGGGGATATTCGAGAAGGATATCAAATTATCTCGAAAGAGTAACACTATCTGATCCAATTCATTTGATAAGTAGGGTTAATCTTACAGCTATTGGTATGGAGACACCAAGGATAAATAGTGGGTGCTCTTAGGAGAAAGAGTTCGCTAAATTGATCCATATAAATCCTTGAATGATATTATACCTTAGTATCAATTAGGTCGATTCATGTCATGATTATGTATGTAGTACTTTGACTCGAGACACTAAAGAAATCTTGTGAATGGATGACTATGCTTTGATTGTGACTTACAAATCCCTAGCTATGAGATCTCTAAAATGTGGCATATTGCATATAACATAAAGTCCTTGAAGATGATTGTGTGGTCAAGATAGGATTTTCCGCCCTTAATATTTGAGGAGATTGACTCAAGGAATAAGATGCAATGAAATCCTTGGCCAAAGTAGTAGAAATATTAGATTAAGAGTTTCCAATAATTTCCTCCACATATCAGTATCAACTCGAACGACATACCAGATTTTGATAGTTGACCAAACCCTAAGTCATTCATAATTCCCACGCCGAGGAAGGATTATACATACACGGTAATTGATGATGACAAAGTTTTATATGAGAGTTCTTATATACTACATATCTCCGAAAATATGTGATGTAGCTTGTACCTAACGACAGTCAACTCAACCTACTGATTGGGTTAAATCGATCTTTAATCAATTAATCTATATGTCAATATAAATAAGCAATAAGGTTGACCAATAAGTTTTTATTAGGTTTATAGATTTATTAACTAGTGAGATATATGAACCTAGAGGGTTACACACATAAGGTATATGGATGTTGGTGGATATAGACATATTATGAGGGTTTTGTGAAAAGTTCACATACCCAATGTCTAAAAATAAGGATAAAATAACCACAAATTGAGGTCTTCATACAAGCATTGTGAGAATTCTCTCCTTTATTCTCTTCTCTCTTAGTAAAAATCATTGAAAAGGAGATCCAATTGTTCAATGATTGTGTAGATATCTCTAGAGGATAGATACTTGAACAGTTTTAAGAACTAGTTCAAGTGAACACTGTAAATATGAATTCTAATCTATACTAGATGATAGGATCATCAGTTTTTAGTGCTTTAGTGTTTTGAAGTTTTGAGTCAATGTATTTTGCTGCATTCAATGTTTTGGTCAAAATTTTTAAGACTTGTCAATCTCAGATCTCAACATTGATAACAAATGCAAATTTATGAGTTTTTCTCGATGAACAATCCTCTATTCGTAGAGCTCTTTTTGTTACATCTTTAACCACTTCTTCTCTCTTGTGACATTGACGTTTAGGTAATCCATGATTTGTAAAACTTCAAAAGACCTTACCATGGCTTTCTCTTAATAAGTTTGTGTGGGAGTCATGTCGATCGGAAAAACTTTATCGATCTTCATACCCCATTCAAGATGAGATTCCCTTATATGCATTATTTGATCTTCTTCATTATGATGTCTGAGGTCCCTCTCATACCCCTTCTATCTCAAGCCACTGCTAAATGACATGTTCAAGCCTCGTAGAATTTGATGATTATACCCATATAAGTTAGGTGTTCCTCCTATATAGTCACTCTAAGGTCACACTACATTTACCCATTTCATCATGGAGGTTATCACTTATACTATGCCCAAGATACTCCATACCAATAATGCTCGAGTTTGTCCAAGTTTCTTTATGTGTGTTATGTGTTAATCATAACATTCTCCACAAGACCACATGTCTTCACACCTTGTAGTACAATGGTGTTGCTTAGCACAAACACCATTAAGTCCTTGATATTGTTCACATACTACTCACTGAGATGAATGTCTTGCCCTAACAATGGTATGATGCCCTTATGATGACCATTTATATCTAGAATTGGCTCCCCTTTGCTCCTATTGGTGAGGATATTCTCCTTCACCTCTCTAACTTGACTCCTACTCTTGTAGCTGTGCCTACTTTGCATGGATTTCTTCCAAGTCATTGCAGATCCCCACTCTTCAATTCCCTCTCCTCTGACCTCTCCTTTGTCCTTCCCTCCTCTTCTTCCCTTAGCTTAGGCTAACTCCAACGCTTCAGATACAAATCCATCATCCCCCTCCTTCACTAAGACACCACAATATTTTCTAACTTGTCCATCTTTTCTCCCCTCCTAGGGTTTTTGGATGCACTACCTTCATCCAATATCACTCGCTTTCTCTCCCTAGACTCTCCCCCCGTGCTCTCAAAGACATATTTGTTGGCTATTCTCAAACGCCAAAGGGATGATTAATTTCTTAACACATGTTTCAATGTAACTTTGATTGACATCACTTTCCTTAAGGCAGCTCCCTTCTTCTCCTCTACCTTGACTCCTACTCTCGTAGCTGCCTATCCTTTGCCTAGATTTCTTCCTAGTCATTGCAGATCCCCACTCTTTGATTCCCTCCGCTCCAAAATCTCATTCAGCATTCCCTCCTCTTGTTCCCTTAGCTCAGCCCAACTCCTATGTCGTAGATACAAATACATCCTCCCCCTCCTTCACTAAGCCACTGCAATCTCCCACTGATTCCCTTAGAGCCCCTCCAGATGATCTTCACCTTCCCATTACCCTTGGAAAACGTACATGTGCTCGTACTAAACATCACATTTCTCACTTTATCTCCTATGATTGCCTTTCTCCTTCCTTTCATGCCTTTGCTCTTTTGGTAGCCTTTAAGTTAATTTCATTATCAAATGTTATGCCAACACAAGTACTTGTGTGGAAGGAGGTAGATGTCATGGTCTCTTGATGGAAAAACCCCATTTAGCAGATGCCAACATTGTCATAGGAAAATGGGTGCTTACACTCAAATATCATCCTGATGGTACAACTGCACATTAGAAGGCTCATCTAGTTGCTTGAGGCTTCACCCAAGCATATGGCATCAATGACACTAAGATGTTTTCCCATTGTCCAAGTCAACTCTATTAGTGGTCTCCTCTCTCTTGCTGTCAATTAGGCCTAGTCTCTCTACCAGTTGGATGTTTCTATCACCTTTCTCTATGGTAATCTCGAGGAGCAGGTATTTATGGAGAAACCTCCATGGTATGTCGCTTAAGGGGAGCCATTCAAGGTGTTGTTATTGAGATGGGATATTTATAGGCTGAAGTAGAGTCTATGTTCTTGGTTCACCAAGTTTAGTGTCTTCTCAATGATGGATTCTGAGGTCGATAAGCCTACCACATTTTCAATAAAAACATTAAATGCAACGGAATACATTGAATCGGATGTTTATAACATTGAGGCACCAAGAATAGATAATCCTATCATCTTATACATATGAGAAAGCATACTTAGAGGGTTCCCTTGAAGGAATTCTTTAACCTATTCAATTATCTAGCCACTAGCGGTATCCACACGGTCTTCGAATGGTTGGATCTCCTCTTCAAAGCTCTTCACCAAGAGAAAAAGAGAGAAAAAATGAGAGAATTCCTAGAGGGCTTGCATGGGCACCTTGAGTTGTGATCGTTCTCTCCCTATTTATAAACATTTGGTATGTGAATTTTTCATAAAAATCCTCATAATTATGTCTTTATCTACCAACATCCATAGACCTTATGTGTGTGGCCCTCTAGGTCAATATATCTCACTAGTTAATAACCTCTATAGACTAAATAACACCTTATTGGTCAACTTTAATTAATTATCTACATCAGCATATAGATTAATTAATCAAGGATCGATTTAACCCAATTGATAAGTGAACTGTCATCCCGTTGGCCGCCAAGCTACATGATACCATGCAATTTATACATGTAATTATGTGATTATTAAACCAGATTTAGACATAAAACATTCTATTCTTATGCATGTTATCATACTTCGAGTGCATATCTATCATTTTATGCAATTTTAAAATATAATCTCAAAATGCACTATTTTAGGGATAGTTATGCATTTTTAAGGAATATATTTTAGAGGAGATTATTCCCATATATATTTGAGATTATAATTGAGTTTTAATGTTAAATAATAAGAGAAAATACTTTTTATATACTCATTTATTTTTCTAAGTTTTAATTTATAAGAGAAATGAGTATATTTTTTAAATAACATTTTTTTCTCTTATTATTTATTAAATTTAACTTTTTAAAATGATAGATTATTTAATTTTTGATCCAACAAAATAATTTGGATTAATTTGGAGTTGTATTTTAAAAGTTATAAATTTTTTATTTTTAAGGAAATTTTCAATAATTTTTCTGAATTTTTCTAAATTTATTTTGGATTTATTTTAGATTTATTTATATTTTAAAAAAATCAAGTTTTTAGCGCACGTTGATGTGATAACTAGCGCGGCAACAGAGTGACGTGTCACCACGTGACGACGTGTATACGCGCCACATGGCGCATGTGCGTGTGCGTGTGTGCGAGTGTGATTAGTGGGTTAAGAATCCATTAAATATTTTCACTAACCCATTATATACACTCTACTTATATACCCATCAGAATGGTTTTATTTTTGTCATGTGGGACTATCTTTTTTGTTTATTTTATATAGGTGACGTGGAGCGTTCAGAATCGTCTAATCGACACGAATTAATACGATTTTAATCTCACCCCCTCATTTTACTTAAGTGAGGGGGATACGTGGTAGCATCTGAATGGAAGATGATTCATTTTATTAAAACAAATCAATCCTGGCCAGTCACCAGAGGAGTTATAACGACCAGAATTTCAAGCGTCATTTGAGAATCTGAAACGTCGATCCAAGATCAGAAGGATGAGATATCGGGACAGTCTCTCTTCACCCAATCATGTGACGCAATCCTGATGCTCTAATGAAGATCTGATGGTCGCGACTTAATCATAATGATTCACCTCTTCAGATTCCATCGTGGCCATTGATCTCATCAAAGAGAATATCCGACAATTACTCTCCATTTCAAAACATTATAAATTCTCTCTTTGACGATAAATGTATTATTGGATGTTTCAAGCTATCAAATTGTTTAGATATCTCAATACTTGAATCTCTTGATTTCTTCCTCTTCTAAACTCATTTTTGCGTCTAGGGAATGTTTGAAATCAAGATTTTGTCAAAAGAATAGGGAGAAATCGCCAATTGAATGCCAAATGTTGTCTTCGAAATCACGGGATGAAAAGCCATTGATCTGCGAACAATTGAATCAATTCGAACACGACTTTGGGTTATATTATGCGTTTTCATCCTAATATTTCTTCCTGTATCATTATATTTCATTTTCGAATCATAGATTAGGTTAATTTTAGATTTAATTTTGGTTTTCTCTCTCTTCGCGTTTGAAAATTCTGCCTAATTTTTTCTCTTTGATTTTTCAGCGAATCTTGATCCACATCGAGTGATTTTGATTCCTTGGATTTTTCTTTGAGTTATCTTTCTAAATTTATCAAATTCCCTAATTTCTCACCTTAATTCATCATTCAATTTGATCAGATTTTGAAGAACACCTTAAAAATACCTTAATTTTCCATGGATTCAACCCTTATTCACCATTATACTCTTTAATTTGTGATTATACCTTTAAATTAGTGATTTAAGAATTACTTTGACTCATCTCCACGTGTATTCAATGATCGCGTGGATTTGTCTCGTCACATATTCTAGGAGATATAGAGTATATAAGAACTCTCTTATGAAACATTTCCATCATCTATTACCATATATGTATAATCTTTCATTTGCACGAGACTCATAAATGACTTAGGAAATAGTCAACTGTCAAACCCTAGTCGGTCACTCAAGTTGGGTACTAAGGCATGTAAGAAATCATCAGGAAATCATTCTCCGATATTTTCACTATCTTGGCCAAGGATTTCATCCCATCTCATTCCTTCAATCAATCTCCTCAAATACCGAGGGCGGATGATCTCATCTTGATCACACAATCATCTTCATGAACTTCATGTCGTATTCAATATATGACATTTTAGATATCCCATGGCTAGAGATTCATAAGTTATAATCAAAATATGATCATCCATCCACAAGATGTCTTTGGTGTTTGACGGAACGAATTGATGTGGTCATTAATTGCATACCGATTTGTATAAAAAATAAACTCAAACTTATAAATTTTATGATTTAATCAAGAATTGAAAAGTATATTGGTAAATAAGGGTCGAATCCACGGAGAAATAAGAGATTTTCGAGAGATCTTTTGGAATCTAATCAAATCCGACGATGAATTGGGGTGAGAAATTAGGGAAAATGGTATATTTGGAAAGAGAACTCAAAATCAAATCCACGGAATTAAAAATCACGCAATTTGGATCAAGATGATGGAATATAAGGTCGATAACTTTCCGAAATTTTGATCAAAACATCAAATGCAGCGGAAAAACATTGAATCGGACATTCAAAATACCAAGCCACCAAGAACAGATGATCATATCATCTAGTATGTATAAGAGAACATACTTACAGGTTTCCTTGAAGGAGTTCTTGAAGCTATTCAAGTGTCTAGCCTCTAGCGGTATCCACACGGTCTCCAGATAGTTGGATCTCCTCTTCAAAGCTCTTCACCAAGAGAGAAAGAGAAGAAAGGAGAGAATTCTCACAAGGCTTGCATGGGCACCTTTAGTTGCGGTCGTTCTCCCCCTATTTATAGACATTTGGTATGAGGTTTTTTTATAAAAACCCTCATAATTATGTCTATATCTACTAACATCCATAAACCTTATGTGTGTGACCCTCTAGGTCCATATATCTCACTAGTTAATAACTCTATAGATCAAATAACACCTTATTGGTCAACCTTAATTAATTATCCACATTCACATATAAATTAATTAATCAAGGATCGATTTAACCCAATCGATAGGTTGAGTTGCCAGCGCGTTGGGTGCCAAGCTACACCACGTATACTAGGAGATATGGAGTATGTAAGAACTCACTTATGGAACCTTCCCATCATCGATTACTATGTATGTATAATCCTTCATCCACATTAGACTTAGGGTATGGTCAACTATCAAACCCTAATCGATCACTCAAGTTAGTACTTATGCGTGTAGAAATCATCGAGAACTCCTTCTTCGATACTTCTACTACCTTGGCCAAGGATTTCATTGCATCTCATTCCTTTGAGTCAATCTCCTTAAATACCAAGGGTGGATGATCCCATATTGATCACACAATCATCTTCGTGGACTTCATGTTGTATCCAATATATGACGTTTTAGATATCCCGTGGCTAGAGATTCGTAAGTCATAATCAAAACACGATCATCCATCCACAAGATGTCTTTGGTGTATCAAGTCAAAGGACCACATACACAATCATGACATGAATCAACGTGATTGAAAATTAGGTATAATACCATCCAGGGATTCATACGAATCAATTCAGTGAACTCTTTTTCCAAATAGCACCCGCTATCTATCCTTAGTGTCTCCACACCAATGGCTATAGGATCAATCATACTCATCATATGAGATGGATTAGATAGTGTTATTCTTTCCGGATAATTCGATGTCCTTCTCGAATATCCCACGAATAGGAATATTTACAACATATGTTTAAAGACTTAACGATTACTATATTATGATCTCATCATAATTCACTTAGTCATTGCACATGCTCATGGACTTCATTGCAAACATCACACAAGAATGACAATGAATAAATTTCATTTCAATGAACATAAACAAGATACATGAAAGTGTGATTGGCTTATAGGCCACATAATATCCATCAATCTCCCACTAGGACTAAAGCTAAATGCCGTTGTGCAACAACCCCATAGTTGTGCAATGACGCTCAAAGATTTCTTGAGCTAAAGGCTTAGTCAGTGGATCTGCAACATTGTTGGTTGATGGAACTCTTTCTACCACTACATCTCCTCTGGCGATGATCTCGCTAATCAAGTGAAAGCACTTCAGAATGTGCTTAGACTTCTGATGAGACCTTGGCTCTTTCGCTTGTGCTATTGCACCATTATTGTCACACAATAATGGGATATGGTCTGAGATGGTAGGGACAATGCCAAGGTCTGTGATGAACTTCTTCAACTAGACTGCTTCCTTAGCGGCATCACTCACGACAATATACTCAGCCTCTATCGTCAAATCTGCAGTGGTGGGCTGCTTGGAACTTTTCCAAGACACTGCTCCCCCATTCAAAGTGAACAGGAATTCAGATGTAGATCTACTATCATCTGGGTCTGACTAAAAACTCGAGTCAGTGTAACCCTGGAGTTTAAGCTACTCTCCCCCATAGACCAAAAATAAATCCTTAGTCCTTCTCAAGTACTTAACGATGCATTTCACGGCTTCCCAATGACTCTCACCTGGGTTAGCCTGAAATCTGCTCGTAACACTTAGAGCAAATGTCACATCTGGTCTTGTACATAGCATAGCGTACATGATGGATCCAATCATTGATGCATAGGGGATCTTTTCCATCAATGCTCTATCTTCAAGAGTCTTAGGCAAATGCTCCTTAGATATCTGAGCTCCATGTCTCATCGGTATGAAACCTCTCTTAGAGTTCTCCATGCCAAACCTTTTGATAATGGTGTCTATGTACATGGATTGTGATAAGCCAAGCAACCTCCTTGATCTATCTCTATAGATACGTATTCCTAATACGTAGGTTACTTCTCCCAAATCTTTCATGGATAAGTTCTTTTACAGTCACGCCTTCACTGATGATAACATACCTACATCATTCCCAATGAGTAGCATGTCATCCACATAAAGGACAAGAAAAGTGATCACGCTCCCACTAATCTTCTTGTACACACCAAGTTCGTCTTCATTCTTAATGAAGTCATAAGATCTGATTACCTCATCAAATCTCATATTCCAACTCCTAGATGCTTGCTTCAATCTATAAATGGATCTCTGCAACATGCACACCTTTTCTGGAAACTCCTTGGATGTATAACCCTCAGGTGTATCATATACACCTCTTTCTCAAGGTTTCCATTGAGGAAGGCGGTTTTCACATCCATTCACCAGACCTCGTAGTCATAGTGTGCAGCTATGGCGAGAAGAATCCTGATTGAATTAATCATAGCAACTGGTGAGAAGGTTTCGTCATAGTCAACTCCTTGTCTTTGACGATAACCCTTCGCCACCAACCTTGCCTTGAAGGTGTCAATCTATCCATCAACACCAATCTTCTTCTTGAAGATCCACTTACACTCGATGGGTACTATACCCTCAAGAGGTCGACCAAGTACCATACTTGGTCTTGATACATGGACTGGATCTCCAAATCCATTGCTTCTCGCCATTTCTTAGAGTTGGAATCACTTACTACTTCATTGTAGGTTAAAGGATCACTATCCTTTAAGTGGAGAGTATCGACATCATCCGTCACAATATGTCCTACATATCAATCTAGTTGTCTCAGTACTCTACCAGTCCTACGCAGTGCCTCTGTGTGTACTTGAAGATTTTCGAGGACTGAGTTCTCATCTAATAAGGTAGCATTTGTGTTCGGATCTAGAACTTCTTCCAGCACTACTTTACTCCCACTATCTCTTCTCAAGATATACTCATCTTCCAAGAAGACAACCCTTTTTGCAACAAATATCGATTGTTCTTCAGGGCGGTAAAAGTAGTATCCTGATGTTTCTTTCGGATATCCTACAAATCCACAAAACTCAGTCCTTGATTCTAGCTTATCTGTATCATGTTTCTTAATATGAGCAGGAAAACCCCAAAATCTAAAGTAAGAGAAGTCCGGCTTCTTCCCTTTCCATATCTCATATGGAGTAGAAGCTACAGATTTGCTAGGTAAGACGTTAAGGACATGCGCTGTTGTCTCAAGTGCATATCCCCAAAAAGGATATTAGAAGTTTCAAAAACTCATCATAGATCACACCATGTCCAACAAGGTACGATTTCTCATCTCTGAAACACCATTCATCTGCGGTGTGTAAGGAGGAGTCAATTGAGCTAGGATACCATTATCCTTAAGGAACTCTGTGAACTATGTACTTAAGTATTCACCTCCTCGATCTGATCAAAGAGTCTTAATACTCTTTCCAGATTGTTTATCCACTTCATTCTTAAACTCTCTGAATTTCTCAAAGGCTTCGAACTTATACATCATAAGGTATACCCATCCAAACCTAGAGAAATCATCAGTAAAAGTGATGAAGTAGAAACTGTCACTTCTAGCTTGGACATGCATCGGACCACATACATCAGAATCTATTAACTCCAAGATACCTTGGCTTGTTCTCCAATCCCTGAGAATGGAGATTTGGGTAATTTACCCATAATGCAAAATTCACAAGTTGCAAATGATTCAGAATCAAATGAATCACTTGTCCATAGAAGTCCATCGGATGCGTTTAATCTCAGCCGTTATAACTCCTTTGATGAACGACTGAGATTTCAACGTTTTAAAATACGAATCGTCGTCCAATCACAAAGCGCCGTGTACCCCTTCACGTAAGTGACGATCGACAGTTTTAATTCAACGCACGATCAAACGCTTCACATGCTGCCACATCGTCCATCGCGATTGATCATCGATCGCGATTGATCGAATGCTCTAGATTGCGCCACGTCACCTACGTGCTGATAATAAATCGAAAAATTAATTTTAAATTAGAAATTTTGATTTTTAATTCCAGAAAATCCTTAGAAATTTATTAAAAATTCAGAAAAGTTGAGAAAAATTCTAGAAAAATCCTTAAAAATTATAAAATTCATAACCTTCAAAATGTAACTCCAAATTAATCCAAATTTTTTTCATTGGATCGTAAATTCAATTATCTATCATTTAAACATTCAAAATATTTAAATAACAAGAGAATAAATTATTATTTCAAAAATACACTCATTTCTTCTTGAAAAACAAAACTTAGAAAAATAAATTAATGTATCAAAACATTTTCTCTTATTATTTATCATTATAACTTAATTATAATCTCAAATTTAGATGGGAATAATCTATTCTAAAATATATTCTTAATCATGCATAATTATCCCTAAATTAGTGCATTTTGAGATTCTAACTTAAAATTGCATGAAATGATAGAAATGCACTCAAAGTATGATAACATGCATAAAAATGGAATGTTTTATGCCTTAATTTGCATTAATAATCATTTTTTGCGTCTTAAGATTGCATGTTATAAGTGTCTCAAGTCAAAGGACCACATACACAACCGTGACATGAATCAACATTATTGATAGTTAGGTAAAATTATCATTGAAGGATTCATACGAATCAATTCGTTGAACTCTTTCCTAAAAGAGCACTCACTATATGTTCTTAGTATGGCTACAAGATTAGCCATACTCATCATAGGAGTTGGATCATATAGTATAATTTTTTCTAGATAATTTGATATCTCTCTCGAATATCTCACGAATAAGAATATTTAGAACATATGTTTAAACACTAGTAATCATTGTACTATGATTTTATCATAATTGACTTAGTAATTGTATATGTTCAAGGACTTCACAGTAAACATTAACAGAAATGACAATAAATAAATTGTATTTCAATGAACATTAACAAGATACATGGAAGTGTGATTGGCTTATAGCCCACATAATATCCATCAATCTCTAACTTTGACTAAAGTCAATCACCTTTGTGCATGAACCCCATAATTGCGCAATGATGCTGATGATCTCGATCGTGTATATTTTTTGTCATTATTGTGTGTCGATTTCATGCAATAAAATATAGTTCCTTACCTAGTATAGTATCAATAGGTTCAACGGTTCCTGGCACAGTCTAATTTTTGGCACAATACTCGGTCCAAACCTTAATTCGGTCTCGGTCTCAGTTTTAGTCAACCTCGGTCACAGTTTGGTTCGATCTTAATTTCAGTCTCCAATTTTCAAATGCAAAAATCTAGTGAATAAATGAGTCATGTGAGCTGGAAAAAAAATAAGAAAAAAATTTTAGAAGGGGAGAAAGAGAATAAATACCGGCAGTAGCAGTGATGAAACTCTAGGATAATCAAAGCTCAGATGCCCACGTAAGAACGGAAGAACAAGCGTAAGGCCATAAATCCTCTAGGAGAGAGAAAGATTCATGTTTATAGAAATATAAACAGGCTGAATAAATGCCGATTAAGTTGTACAAGAAAGGTCCTATAAACCTTTCCGGTTCAACACACAAGCAAATATTCTCAAAGAAAAACAATGACTGAAGATATTGTGAGCCAAGTGATACGAACCATTAAAGATCTTAGCATTGTTGCTACAAGGAGAAACATCTAGACCCATTAAGCCAATAGGGAAGAGAAGGGGGGAACTCGTACTCTTGAATAATTTAGCGATTCCTGAGAATTGTCTATGCCCATAACACCATAAAAAAATAATATCAGGAAGGGCGTTTATTCAATCACTCACAAAAAAATCTTACGCGGGAATTCATATTACTACTAGATATTTTCTTAGAATTGTGAATGCCCACAACATAATAGAAAATAAATGAAAAATCAGGAAGGGCATTTAGTCGATCACTCACACAACCTCACACAGCTTTGAAATGGAGTTTAGAAGACCAATGTCTTATGTGGGTGTTCATATTACTTAATATAAAGAAATTTCTAAGGATTTTTTTAAAAGGAGTAACATCTGATAATTATCAATGCTTGGAACATATTAAAAAAACAGGAAGGGATTTATGCGTGAAGAAGAGGAACAAGAAAATTTCACTCACCGAGTGGAAGAAATTCCGCGCCCCAGAGAAGTGGTGCAGCAGCGAGAGAGAAGGTGGAGAGGGAAGGGAGAGACGTGTTGTGGCAATAGAAGAAGAGGGAAAGGAGGTAGAGGGAGACAGAGAGCTTCTCTCACCACGCAGAAGAAGTTCCCCAGGCAAGAGAAGTTGAGAGAGAGAGAGAGGTTGGAAAAAAGAGAAAAAAAACATGGAGGAGAGGAGAACTAACTAGTTGTTCTTTCTCTTTGATTGCCCACACCCGCTCCTTCCTCCACAAGAAGTACGCAATGATCAATTCGAGAAGAAGAGAAGACCTTAATCATGAAGAGGGCAAGACGGCAAGACGACAAGACAACAAAATTTTATTTTCATTTCGTCTAGGACCGAATATGTTAGTGGACTGGACAAAATCGGGACCAAGACCGTCAAAGGCCCATTTTGATGGATTGACAGTCTCAATCCGGTCCGTTTGATCGAACCTTGGTCGGTCTTTGTGGAACCCTAAGTTTCACAAAGGGTTGAATCTATAGGGAGCTAAAGTAATCAAGTTATGTGTTCAAAAGAAAGATGAGGACGGAGGAAGATGTGTGAGTTGAGATGGAGCACATGGAGGTGAGTATGAGAGATAATTTTGAGTTTCTCTTAGAATTAAGGTAGAACTTAGAAAAGGGATGAGATAATTAGATTAATAGAGATAAAAATGGAGATACTATGATGGATAGATGAGAAGAATAGATGGCGGTAGCAATGGATAAATGCATGGCAAGGGTGAGAGTGAGAGATGCACACTGAGATGATGTCAAAACTACTATAATAAAAGAAAAAGAAAAATACATGTCTACTATAAATGGAGATGTTCACAAGATAAAATCTAATTTAGATCTTTGCACAACCCTCATTGGTATGCCCATCCTAGGCCGGGTGATGCTCGATCTGCTCCGATCACGATCCTTGCTTCATCCCTTCTCCACTACAAGGTTGAGCATAAAAAAATGCTCCTCATTGGGCCTTGACCTCTTCTCCATTTCCTTCTATTAGCTTGATGCTAATAGAGAGCCAAAAAACACAAGGAGAGATAAAATTAAGGCTTTTATAGGTGGGTTTCTAGGGTTTGAGTGTAAAGAGGGGTAAAAGAGGCCAATCACTAAAATCATTTTTTTCTAGCTCTATTCTTCAATCTAAGGTTATAGATGGATAGAGGTTAAAAGAGGAATCTAGATGTAAATTTTCATCTCAAAACTTTGTCTAGATTATGAGATATCATGATTTTAATGTAGAGAAATCTTAGTCGTTGATTGAGATCATGCAATAATAGCGTTCCACGTGGTACCCTCTTATTGCACCAAAAAAAGGTGCATCAGCCTTTATAAGTGTGGAGGGGCTTTTCTATAAATTTCTACTTAAAAAATCAAAGGGGTATTTTTATAAACATGCTCAAAAATCAGAAAAAGTCCCTAAAAATTTAGAAAAATTCTTTAAAAAATTTAACAAATACCTAAACTTAGAAATAGAATATCTAACTAAAAACAAGTCCTTTTTTCACAAAATTTTCTCCATTGGATCAAGAGTTTAATCCTCTATCTTTTCATCCAAAAATATCTAAAATCGTGAGAAAATTTAAGGTCTCGTTTAATAAAAATTAAGTTTGATCTAATATCCATTCTAAATCAATTTTAGATCATCCTAAAAACCATATGATGATCCCTTTACCACATCTAAACCTCATTTAGCACTTATTTCATCAAAATATGGTTGGTTTGGTGTTCAAATTTGGTAGAGAGTTGTTTTCTCTTCCCTCTTATCGTCATTCATATCCATGCTTTCCTACTTGTGTACCTATGTCATTATATCCATATAAATCATAGAAAATGTGAAAATTCTACCACTTGACTTTGAAGAGTCAAATGGGTTTATTCTCATAGTATAAGTAATTGAAAAGAATGATGCATGATAAGACTTTTTTTAACCAAATTATCACTTAATAGATACAAGTTGATTATATAAGTGGAATGAAATGATGAAAGAAAAAATATCATAACAATATGATAACACGCATTATATTAACAAGAGTTATGTGTTAAAAACCCTTTATAATGATGAAAATAAATGCATCAAAGACACGTTATTAGACGCTCAATAGGTTCCTGAGCTAAAGGCATAGTTAGTGGATCTACAACATTGTCAGGTGATTGAACTCTTTCCACCACTACATTTCCTCTAACGATGATCTCCCTAATCAAGTGAAAGTGCCTCAGAATATGCTTAGACTTTTGATGAGACCTTAGCTCTTTTGATTGTGCTATTGCACCATTTTTATCACACAACAATAGATTAGGGTCTGAGGTTATAGAGATGATGCCAAGGTCTGTGATGAACTTTTTCAACCAGACTACCTCCTTGGTGGCATCACTCGTGACAATATACTCAGCCACTACCATCGAATATGCAATGGTGGGCTCCTTGGAACTCTTCCAAGACCCTTCTCCCCCATTCAAAGTGAATAAGAATCCAGATGTAGATGTAGTATCATATGGGTATGATTGAAAACTCGAGTCAATTTTTTCAATCCCACATTCGACTTCACATCATTTGTTATCAATCTCACTATGCCCACACAGAAGACTTAGAGAAGTCTTTTCGTTACTGCATTCAATGTTGATGACATCGCAGTGATTACATGTGATGAAGTTGGTATTCATGCTACCAAAATTTATTTTCAGTATCACCTTAGCATCTATGACTCGGGGATTCTAAGGTACTTTTTTAGAATTGAGTTTGTGCACCATGATGGGAAACTCTCTATGACCTAGCAGAAGTATGCCCTTGTCAAGCTTCAGGAGACAAGACTCCTTGGGTGCAAGTTAGAGAACTCACCCATAAAAGCTCACCCCTAGTTCTAGAATTCTTCATTTTCAATCCTTGAGGATTCTAACTGCTACTAGCTATCTGTGGGCAAGCTAATATATCTCCTTGTCACTCGCCTTGACATCGAGTATAGTGTTAGTATTATGAGCCAATTCATGTAGTAGTCTAGATGAGCTCATTGAGAGGGAGTTCAATGGTTCTCGCATACATCAAGCGATCCCTAGGGAGAGGGCTCATCTATTAGTGACAAGGTCATCTCCATACGAAAGCCTACTTTGATGTCAAGTATGTAGGTGACAAGGGCAACTACAAGTCAACTACAGGTTATTGCACACATGTTAGAGGTAACCACATCACCTAGTAAGCGATCCCAAGGAAGAGTTGTGACCTAATCTAGCTTGGAGTCCAAGTATCGAGCTATGGTTGAGGCTGGATGGGAGATGTTATAGCTTTGATCACTGATAGGCGTAAAAACGCGATCATTGAATGCTCGATTTTTACGTATCAAACAAATTTTATACTCAACTCTTCAAATCTGATTTTTAAATTGGAACAGTGGCAAGTCGAGGTCGAATCCACAGAGAGGAAGGTTAAAAGATTGAAATCAGAAGATAATTTTTGGTATTTTTAGATTTAGAAAGCGGAAATGGATGGTGAAAGGAAGAAAATGAGCACGGAGATTAAATGAATCGAACAAGTGCTTCCAAACTCCTTGAGAAGATTGAAAACCCCTGATCGATGGTGGAAATGTCATTTTTAGGGTTTGTAAATGTGGAAATGTGGATGAACAGATGAGGAAAATAGAAGAAATGAATAGAAAACGATCCTAATCTAAAGATTCGTGATGAAAACACAATCTAGTGATGCTCCCTAATCAAACATACATTCGAGAGCCGTATATTTCGCCCGGACTTGGCGTCTTGCATCCAACACGAAGAATGAATAGAAAAGGGAAGAAACTCACTGAGAATGAAGTTCAACACATGAACAATGATCCATCGTTGCTTTCTTTCCTTCTGGCTAGCCAATGCTAGAAGCAAACAACAAAAACATTGATAACCCTAATTTTTTTGTCTCTGAGCCTAAATCGACCCCAGCAGATTCGTGGAGCCTGAAATGACGATCATGCCCACGAAATTTCAGCTCCTAACTCCATCAGGATCGTCAGATATCGCGATTTTAACTTTGGAGCGTTGTGGGCCGTTGATCTGCGCTTCTCTCTCCTCAGATCGCTCCGGTCAACCCGCTCAACTTCAGTATCGCGCCCGGTCAAACTTCGCTAAAAGACAAGAAAAACTAAAGACAGAATATTAGTCTCTCTCCTCTCTCCTCTCTCCTCACTCCTTTCTCCTCGCTCATCTCTCCTCTCTCCTCCCCTCTCCCTTCTCTCGTCTCTGTCTCTTGTCGCTTGATCGCGAAGAACACGGGCACGAAGAGGTCTCCTCCGCGCGCGTGGTTGAGGGAGAGAAATGAGCAGCGAGAAGCGAGAAAGGTGGAGGAGAGAAGAAGATGAAGAAAGCACGGGAGAAACAGGAGAGGTGGAAGAAAGAGAGAAGAGAAGAAGTGAAGAGGAAGAGAGGGAGAGATCTCCCACTTCTCCTGTTACGCGCGCACGCGCGTGTGCGGGAGAGCAAGGGGGAGAGGAGAGAAAGAAGTTACCCGGGAGAGAGAGAACTCCTCTCGCGATGGAAATTATTTCCGTCGCGAGAGAGCGAGGGGAAGAGAGAGAAAAAGACAGAAAGAGAGAGAGAGAGAGAGAGAGAGAGAGAGAGAGAGAAGAAGAAGAAGAAGAAGAAGAAGTCTGGGAAGAAAGAGAGAATGGGGAGAAAGAGAAGGAGAAGGATAAGAGAGGAAAGCAGAAGACGGAGAGAGGTTACGGGAGAGGGGAAAGAACTCCTCGCGACGGAAAAATTTCCGTCGCGAGAGGGAAGGAGAGATAGGAAATAAGAGGAGAAAAAACGGGAGAAGAAAGAGAGAGACAAATCTCTCCTCGCGACAGAAGTTTCCGTCGCGAGAGAGAGAGAGAGAGAGAGAGAGAGAGAGAGAGAGAGAGAGAGGGAGGTGGAGGAGGAAGAACTTTTCCTCGTCCTCCCCCTTACGCGCGCACGCGCGCGAGGAAGAGAAGCAGAGAAAAGGAGAAGAGGAGAGCTTTTCCTCCCGCCTCTCCTCGCGACGGAATTTCCGTCACGAGAGAGAGAGCGAGGGGAAGAGAGGAAATGGAGGAAGAAGAGAGGAAGAGATCGAAAGAAGCGACGCAGGAGAGAGAGACTACCGCGGAAGAGAGAGGGAATGATTTTATGAGAGAGAGGGAGAGAGAGAGAAAATTAGAAATAAATAGAAATTTCATTTTATAATTAAAGAAAATTATATTCTTGATAAATCAAACTCATTAAATGCTCATAAAATGCTACTAAATTATGAAAAATCAAGAATATCCTTTAAAACATAGAAATTATCAATTTAATCATTTAAAATCATGATAACATGCATTTATGAATATATTTCAAAGAATAAATGCATAAAATGCATTATATTAATGCATGAAATTGCATGTTATCAATCACTTCTCAAAGATCTTGATCTATATTCTCTTTCTCTAATGCCCGTGTATTATGATAATCAAGTCATTAACTTTATTGCTAGTAATCTCACCTTTTGTAGGCGTATATCGCTGATTAAGTTTGACTACTATTAAATCCAAGACAAGGTTATATATAAAATCATAATTAGTCTTCACGTGGCTGACGAAGCGTTTTATGCGATCGTTAAAACACACAAACGTCGGTCAAACAAAATTTATAAATCCGAACTCACAAAGATAAAGATATAAAATCAAGTAAAGTGTAAGTATTGGGTCGATCCACAGAGAACAAGGTTGAGTTTAATTGTAGAGCTGACTTCGTCAAACTTAGGTTTAAAAGAGGTTTCAAAGAAGTAAAAATAAGATGTTATGAATAGAAATTCTATAAATATACTAAATAAGAAATTTTAATATTTAAGATCTCGGATTTGACAGAGAAAAGTCAAAAGTCAAAGTCAAAGCATTGACTTTAACCAATAGTCGGAGTTCTATAAAATCAGAGAACTAAAGATGTCAGAAGATTAAAAAAATTATATATTTGGAAACTAGAGAGAAAATAGAATTTATTGATATAGAATTCGTGATTTCTCGATAAGAAATAAATTTACTATGAATTATTGAAAATAAAATATTAGAAACTTCCCGAAATGCATACTTCAAAGAAAATCTTCAAATTGATAGGACAAATGATATCCAAATCTTACAATTTATATATCACTAGAAATATAAGAACCAGAGTATTCTAAAGAGACAAAAATGATCGAATTCCGATTTATATTTTGAAAGTAATTGACCCCAAAAGTCAATATTCAAATTCGTAATTAAAATTAATAGTACTCGGTCAAACATTAAATTGAGGGGTCAAATGAACTCAGAATTCAACAAATTTGCTATCCACGGAAAGCTGATGAAATAAGGAATCCAATGAAACCAAAATCGAGTGATTTAGAATTATAATCAGAGAGATATCCTATTTTCAAAATCAGAGAAATTTCAAACTAAAATTGGGCAAAATTGAAGAACACTAAGAAGTAAAATGCAAGATTAAAGCTTTAAACCTAATTAAAACTCAAATTACCACCTGATAATTGATCAAATCTCACTACTAACCCGATTGTCCCAAGAATGGGGCTTCAATTCACTCAGATTGAAGCGGATTTGGCTTGATTTCTTCCTCGCGAACGTTCAGTGTTCAAGGGGAAAATCCGATGAAATCCGATGGAATTCGTGATCAATCACGCTCCGATTTTGATTGAAATCGAGTCTAAGCGCGGGGATCACGAAGAACTCAAGATCTTTCTTTCAAATTGTTTAATTCCTTCACGATTCAATCAAGAGTTAAGAAAAACAAGAGGGAATACATTGTTGTTAAAGGGGATTTTCCGCGCGAATTTTGAACCGTTTGATCCAGTCGGGAGATGGTTTTGATGGCCACGATCGCACGATGATCGTGGCCCATCAGTTGGAGGTAATCATGGCCCGAATCGCAAGGTAATTTGGCCACGATCGTGTGGCGATCGGGCCACGATCGCGCGGCTATCAGGCCACGATCATGAGCCGCAACTCATCGCCGCCGTCTGATCTCCCTTGCTTGTTAAGATGAGTCCACGTCATTCGCTTGCCTCACCCGTCTGATGAAGATCGGACACTCCCGAAGCGTCCATGCGTCGCCAGGTGAGAGGTAGATCGATTTCACTTAAGTTGGATTTCACGCACGTGTTTTGATTTCGATTGCGTGGACTCGGGTCAACACGATCGACGCCTCGCGATAGGATCCGACGCCCGTGATGCTGCCACGTCGCCTGCACATTAAAAACCTCCTAGGAACTTAGTCCCACACTGAGGGAATAAGAGTAAACCGCGCGTATAAAACATAGAGGGGCGTTAAGCATTTGCGTTTCCGTCCCAATATACTTACCAGGGCCCACTAACCCGTGGGCCCTTCACCCTGCCGACCCCCCGCAACGTGGTGCCCCTCACGGGCGTCCACGTGGACCCGCGTGTAGAGTTTGCCTACCGTCATCCGGTATCGGTATCTGCCAATACCGGTACCCTATTACCGGTATCCAGTACCCGATACCGTCATCCAGTTTTGGATGACGGGTATGGGATTAAAGGGGAGTTCGGGTGCGGTACTGGATGCTTCCAGTACCGATCCGGTACCAGATGACGGTACTGGATGACGGTATCAGGAGATACCGGTACCGGATGACGGTATTCTCCCAATACCGTGTTCCATAAAATGGATAGAAAAGAATTGACTACGTGACTACAAGTGCAGAGAGAGATCAAGTTCACGATCGTCGTTAGCTTGATGATCTAGGAGGCGACGGCGGTAGTAGTAGAGGTAGAAAAAGGCCGGCGGAAGCTCAATCGAGATTGGAATCGATCGAGTGTTCCAGAATGGATCGAAGACGGCGGCGGAAGAGCGGAGAACAGAAAACGACGAGACCGGGCCGCCGTTACCCCGGACTGCAGCCATGGCGCGCTCTCTCCAGTGAGCGTTCTAGTGACCACAGAGCACTTGCAAAGTGGAGAACCTTCTAGAACAGTATAGACAGTGGAATGTCCGGTTTATCGCGCACGATGAGCGCCTCAGAGTGAGAAATCCGTCCTCCATCTCTTCTCACTTTGAGTTAGGATTTAATTAGGATTTAATTGATTGATTTACTAACTTAGGACTTAGGGACTTAGGGTAATTGGGTATTAGGTATTAGGTATTAAGTTAAACCAGATGTCAGTATCGGTATCGGTATCAGTTCCGATATCGATATCCGGTATCGACACCCACCTGTAGCCGTTAGCGGATGACGGTACTGGATGACGGTATCGGAAACCGATACCGACATGTGGATGTCGATATCGGGTACTGCATGTATCGGGTACCGTTTAGAACCTTAACAGTACCCGATACCGTTACCATTACAGATATCGGTATTTGATACCGTGATTTGAACGGGCGAAGCCTACCCGCGTGGCCTCCTGCCACATGTCCGCGCCACCTGCGCGTCGCGTGGGCCATGCGCGGCCCTGCCACGTGGCCTCAGTGCAACGTCGCATCCGCGCTGGTCCCGCACGCCACATCAGCGTCCATGCCACGTCAGCTCCACGGGGTCTATGGAATAAAAACCCCCTTTTCGTGATTTTAGGTAAGAAAAATTAATATAAATTCAATAAAAATCAATTTAAAATCTGAAAAAGGGCATAAACTTCATAAATTTATAACTTTAAAGATGCAACTCCTTTTTAATCCAAATTTTCTCCATTGGATCACAAATTTCTTCCTTTTTAACATCATGTCATCTAAAATATAATTTCAAAGAAGAATCTAAGATGAATTAAAAATTAACTTAAATCATTTCTTAAGAAATCTTCTTAATATCATCATCACATTTTCATCTTGAAATTTATCTTTCAAAAACATGCACTAAAGTCAAAGTAATTCAAGAAAAGAGATTAACTTCTATTAATTTTAACTTTGCAAAAGCGTAATCATTAATCAAGCATAAAATTAACCCTAATTTATGCATAAATATCGACTTTAGTGAAATGACATACCAAAGGAGAAAATTCTTAAAAACTATGATAACATGCATCATATTCACATAAAATAGCATGAATATGCATTAAATAGGGTAAGAATTTAAGTTATAAATGCATGTTATTAGTGGCATCATCGCATTAGCTTATGAACGTCATCACAAAGAGTTTGTTGGAGATATCCTAGAAGCCACGTGTACCAATCTGGGCATGTTCGCATTATATGCTTCAGTTTGAGGGGAAGTATCTAATTGTGGTGTCGAGCTCTTGGCTGACCAAGACCCTATATCTTTATCTCCTAGTCTCCTCACTCTCTTTCTCTATAAGAACATACATACTCTCCTTTTCTCTTGATAGTTCTACATTTTATCTATTGCCAAAATCTTGAAATAAGATGAAGCGTCCCCTAATCAGATCTCTCCATGTACTCTAACCCCTTTAAGAGATGATAGGGGCTAAGATTAAACTAGTATTTGGAAGCTCCAACATTCATGAGCGACATGTCACTTCAAATGAAAAGAAGGAACATAAGTCAAAAATTTATGAAATTAAGTTTTTTGTATGCAATGCAAGCGTTGTGTGGTGCTGCAAGGGCCTCCAACACTCAACCATGTGGCAACATTGTCACTTCAACATGCTATGTCAATTCACAATTAGGTACACTTAAACACAGCTTATAAAAATTCTGAAAATTTTGAGAAAAATTAGGAAAAGTCATTAAAACTTAGAAAATTCATACTAATACTTAAATCCTTTCAAAATGTAGCTTCTTTTCAAACAATTTTTCTTCATTATTTCATAATTTCACTTATCTTTTAATTCTATGATATTTGACTTAGAAAAATAAACTTAGGTTTCCAGGAAAAGATTATTTGAAATAAACTTTCTTCTAATTCTTTTATTATTCACAAATATATTTATTTAAATATGAAAACTCAAAATCTCACGAAAGTGATACTAATAATTGAAGAAAAGTTAAACTGATCAATTACACAAGATTAGCCTAAAATGATACGTGTTGCGATTTTAAAATAAATGACATAGAACTCATGGAAATGTGCTAAAAGCATAATACATGCATCATAAATTTGTGAAATATGCATTTAAGTCTTCCATATAAGATGCATCATAATATTTTAATTGCAAGCACAAAGAGTGAGTTATTTGAATATCTTTTGACACCTTGTGCATGAAGCTCAATATTGATAAGCAAATACTTGGCCTGCTCACTAGGTTTTCTAACGCCAACTCCTAGCCTATTGATAACATGCATTTATAACTTGAATTCTTACCCTAATTAACTCATATTCATGCTTATTTTATGCGAATATGATGCATGTTATCATACTTATTAGGAATTTTCTCCATTGGCATGTCATTTCACTAAAGTTGATATTTATGCATAAACTAGAGATAATTTCATGTTTAACAGATGATTAATCTTTTGTTTAAATTAATAAAAGTTAATCTCTGTTATGGAATGAGTTTCGACTTCAGTAAATGTTTGGAAGGATGATTTTAGGATGAATTTATGATTCAAAATGTTTAATGAGAAATGATTTAAGTAAATTATAAGTCATCTTGATTTCTTCTTTCTAAATATGTTTTTAATGGCATAATATTAAAAAGGAAAGAATTTATGATCCAATGGAGAAAATTTCGATTAAAAATGAGTTGTACTTTGAGAGATATGAATTTTTGAAGTTCTAGGCCTTTTTCCGAATTTAATTTGAGTTTATATTTGATTTTTAGAGGTATTTTATATCAAAAATCGGAAAAAAAAAGGGGTTATTACCTGCAGGCTGACGTGGCGAGCGGGCCCAGGCAGCGGCTGACGTGGCGCGCGAGACCGCCTCGGGGTGCGACGCGGCGCTAAGGCCACGTGGCAGAGCCCGAGTGGCCCGCACGGGACGCAAGAGCGCAGGCCACGTGGCAAGAGGCCATGCGACCACGCAGGTACACGTGGGCGCCCGTGTGGGGCGCCACGTGTCGCGGAGCAGAGAGGAGACATAAGGCCAGTTAATAGGGGAATCTTCTCCCCTATTTAACCGCGTCGTGCTTCTTTATTTCTTCCGTGTGGGACTATGTTCCCATCCGGTCTTACCTTGCAGGTGACGTGGACGCGCGACGAGCGTCCGATCTCCTCACGAACGGCTACGATCGCGTGGACCCAAGTCCACGCGATCATCAAATCCACCACGTGCGAAAAAAAGAAAGTAAGTGACGAGGATCAGACGACTTACCTCGTACCACGTGGCAACCTGAGGACCTCCCGATCGGCATCGAATCTAAGGGCTTGAGATGCATCAAACGGCTGCGATGGTTCGCAAAATGGCGACGCACGTGGAGCGATCTGGACCGGGGGATCTTCATCAGATGGACGTGATCTCGCGCGAGGGGAGCACCGTGTGCCACGCGATCTAATCCCCATCGGACGGCGCAAATGAATCGAGGAAGAACCATACGATCGCGGTGCGATCGAGCCGCGATCACGGCGCGATCGAACCGCGATCTTACCGCTTTCGTCGCGGATTCGTTTCAACTAGCTCAAATGGCATTTCCTGGAGCGTCTGGAGCACGATCGACGCCCGATCAAAGCCCGATCGCTGCGCGATCGTGGTCGATCGTGGCGGAAATCGTGGCCTTCTTGGAGGCTGATTTGAAGCCCAATTCGCGCGGATTTTTCGTGGAATTGAAGCCACGACGCCGCACCCAAAGACTCGTTCCCACGACGCCTTCAAACGACGCCCACGACCGCTTCCAATGGCCACGATTTCAGGCCTAATTCCCTCTTTAAAAGCATGTATTTTCCCTCTCTTGTTCTTCAACTTTTGATCGACTCGCGAAGAAATTAAGCGAGTTTCGAGGAAGGTCTTAAGTTCTCGTGATCCTCTGCTTCCAAGAGTGTAGATACGCAGCCATTGAAGCATGATAATCACGATTTCACCTCTTGATTTTATCGAATTTTCCCCTTGAATTCCGAACGTCCACCAGGAAGAATCCGAGCAAATTCGCTTCAATCCACGAGAATTGAGGCCCCATTCTTGCGGCAATCGGTTTAGTACGGAGGTTCGATCGATTATCAAGAGGTAATTTGTATTTTTATTATGTTTAGATCTTTAATTTTGCAAATTAGTTCATAGTGTTCTTCATTTTCCCCAATTTTAGATCCGAAAAGTCGCTGATTTTGAAAATAGGATATCTCTTTGATTCTAATTCCAAATCACTTGATTTTGGTTTCATTGGATTCCTCTTTTCATGAGCTTTCCGTGGACAGCAAATTCATCAAATTCCGAGTTCATTTGACGCTTCAATTTAACGTTTGACCACAGACTATTCATCTTTCATCAGAAGTCAAACGTTGACTTTCGGGGTCAATTACTTTTTATTGACAAATCAGAATTTGATAATTTCAGTCTTTTTGGATTCCTCTGGTTCTTAGCTTTCCATTGACATATAAATCGAAATATTTGGATTTCATTTGGTCATTTAATTTGAAGATTTCCTCTGAGATGTTAATTTCAGGGATTTTCTGATAGTTGAATTTCAATAATTCATAATAAATCCATTGCTTATCCAAAAATTACAAATTATATATCAATAAATTCCATTTTCTCTATAGTTTCCAAATATCTAATTTTCGTAATCTTCTGACTCTTTTTGTTTCACTGATTTTACAGAACACCTAATGTTGGTTAAAGTCAACGCTTTGACTTTGACTTTTGACTTTTTTCTATCAAATCCGAGATTTCAATTCTTAAAACTGCTTATTTACCTTATTTATATCATTTTCATATCTTACATCTTATTTTCTCTTATTTAAAACTCCTTTTAAACCTAAGTTTGACTAAGTGAACTCTGCGATTAAAGTCAACCCTGCTCTCTATGGATCGACCCGATACTTACCCAATACTTGATTATTCTATCTTGTCTTTGTGAGTTCGGTTTTATAAATTTTGTTTGACCATCTTCTTTGTGTTTTAACGATGCACGAAAACGACACGTCACCTATTCTATAGGCCTATCCAACGAGCTTGTCTTTGTTTGTGTCCCTTTATCTCCCATATCTTCTCATCTTGTATGTCTCTTCTTCTTCATCTTCTCATGACTCTTTATTGAAATTCCCTAATGAGATGGTGAAATTACTAAGAGGGGGGGTGAATTAGTATCTTTTTGATCTTTATGTTATTCTAATTGTTTATTTCAATTCGTTGATTTTCTCTCAACTTTCTCACGTCACTCATGGGCCAGATTTTTTTATACTGGACAGGGTTCCAGACCCCCGCGCCAGTCCCAGGAGGAGACAGTCCCCCTAGAGTCTCTCCTCACCCTTTTTTAATCCCCTAGTAGTAACTACTAGCTGGCCGGGATTAACAGATCAAAAGTTCTACACGATCTTTCGATCTGACTCCCTCACACTCTCGGCTAGTGACCTAACTTCACCGCCATCCTCCGGTACTCGTCCACTCGTCCCGTCCCCCGGGCCGACTCCCAGAGCTCCGCGCGCCTCTCCCTACTCTCTTTCGGGTTGGCCTGCCCCTCTGTAGTCACCGAGTCTTGGCACCAATCCACGCACGCACCAAGTAAGTCGCTCCTCCTCGAGTCGGCCCGAGTGATCCTGCAAGGTGAAGAATAAATATCCCTCGAGTTGACTATCTAGTCAACTCCCTAGAGTCGTCCTGACTCACTACGATTCCTAAGGAATCTCCCCCTTACCCTCACGGGTAACTACGACTCACCAAGAGTCCACCTAAAGTGTGATGATATGTGTAATTATCCTATTACTTTAATTACGCTTATAAAATAGAAAGCTGTAAAGCAAATATTTAAACTAACTTAACTAATTAGAACAAGCTATAGCAAATGATGTAACAAGAGAAATATTTTTAAAACTTATCAAAAATAACAAATTGATATAACCCCCTGATTTCTCGATTTGACTTTGTCGCTGATGTTGACTTTGACTTTCTGATCACTTTGACTTTCTCACGACTTTGACTTTTTTTGTCGACTTTGACTTTTACGTCGACTTTGACTTTCTATCTGACTTTGACTTCCTGCTGACTTTGACTTTCTGTCTGACTTTGACTTTCACCTGAAAAGTAAGACTGATACAAATACAACAATGACAATGCCTATCCCTAGATCAACGCAGCTTGTCCCTGTAAAGATACGAGCACGTATATCTTTAAAGAAAGTAAAAACTTTACCTGCAATTTTACCTTGACGTTACTCACTTTAATTTCTCTTTCTAATTCAGACAAAATCTCAACCAAGTAATGAATTAGGAAATAGAGATTGTTAGGATGATAATAAAGATGTAACTGGATTAATCTATCTTTGAAAGGATGGAAATGAACCTAAACAAATTAACCTAAAATATCAGAAAATTAAATTAAAAATTCGACGAGTTACATGTCGAATTTTTCTTGTAATGCATGAGGTTACATCGATGAATCGTACAACACCTGGAAATTTGATATATATAAAAACAAGGCAGTAATAAAAAAGAAATCAGAAGATCGAAAACAAAAATAAGAACAGAAATGAGGTTTCAGACACTGAGTAATGAAACCAAAAAAAATCGCAGAACAAAAAAAAATTCAAATCAGAAAAACCAAATCAAAAATCGAAATTAGAGAAATAGCGAAACTAAAAATAAAAACAGAAACGAGAGTTCAGAAATCGAAAAATGAAAACCGAAAAAGAACGCAGAACGGAAATAAAGAAAACTAAAAAAAACGAAACAGAAATCGATACAACGAAATAGGAAAGACGTGAGATGTAAATCAATAAACGAAATCGGAAATGAAGAATGAAAGACTGAAATCAGAAGATTAACGAATCGAGATCGAAAAATCAGAAAGCCGAAAATGAAAAAAAAATGAAAAACAAAAAACCGTTCCTCAGGAATACACAAACACAGAAAGAGAGAGGAAGAAAGATCTTGACGAAGAGTGAGAGCTTCCAACGTCAATGTCGTCGCCTTCTTTCTCGTCGCTGTAGAGAAAAAAATCGCTAGAGCTGAGCCCTAATTTTTTTTTTTGAACTTCTTTTCACGCAAGAGAGAGAGTGTCCTCTTTCCTTGTTTTTCGGTTTTCTTTTTATTGGGTTTTCTGGATATATACACAATTAAAGGAACTACCTGAAAATAAAAAACATTAAAAAATCAGATACAACGGTAATAAAAGGGGTTAATATCATAAAAAAGTCTGAACTTTATCAAATATACCAGATATACGTCCCAACTTTTCCCGCCCTCCCTCCCTCCCTCTCTCCCTCCCCTCCCTCCCTCCCTCTCTCCCTCCCCTCCCTCCCTCCCCCGCCTCTCTCGCCCGCCCTCCCTCCCTCCCTCCCCTCCCTCCCTCCCTCCCTCCCCCGATCTCCCTCCCCTCCCTCCCTCCCTCCCTCCCTCCCCCGATCTCCCTCCCCTCCCTCCCTCCCTCCCTCCCTCCGAGTCTATTCCGCGACAGGAGTTCCAGGCGGCGCGCAATATTTCGGGCACCGGCGTTGTCTTAGACTGCGCGCCGCGGGCTGTTGTGTAGGTAACGTGTCCGTGGAGGGTGTCTACGAAGTCGAGGAAGGGAGAACATCGTGTGGGACTGCCGGGGAGGGGAGTGATATCCTTCCCACCTTCCAGACATCGTCGTGGACGTCTTTATCCTCGAATGGGAGTTGATAGGGGAACGAACCCTTCTTCTTGGGGAGCGTCGGCAGGACGAGTGTCACGAGATGCCGTGGTCGTCTGCGAGCGGTCGGATACCTCGTTGTCTTCCTCCGGTCTTCTGTTAGCGCAGAGAGGGGACGTCGCGGCGACACTCGGGGAATGCGTGTCACGAAGATGGGAGATGCCACTTCGAAGACGAGATGCGCGTGGACTAGCAGAGGCGCGCGAGGTGAGGTCGGGAAAAGTTTTTTCCGAGGTGAGGTCTGTTCCTCTCTTCCTTCTCCCTCTCCAGAACTCGTCATCCCTCCCTTTTCTTCCTGGAGGGCGTCGGCGGAACAATCCAGAAACTGCCCGCTAGCTGTTACAACGGCTACTCCAGTTACAACGGCTACTCCAGTTACAACGGCTACTCCCGTTACAACGGCTACTCCTTACAACGGCTACTCCAGTTACAACGGCTACTCCAGTTACAACGGCTACTCCCGTTACAACGGATCTATTGGCCACAAAATCACTATATATACATCTCATTCTAAAACATCAATCAAGAAATTTCTTTTCTATTCTTATTCCAATCTTTCTCCTCTTCGAATTCTCTCGCGTATTCTCCTCCACGTCTCCCACTCACGGTGTGGACCTGCAGCGGCTGCAGGGGGACCTCCTTTCCTATTTTCGAACATCATTTTGGACGTCCCCTCCTCGGATGGTGAACATCGCGGTGAAGACCACAGGGACGAGCCCTACCTCGGACTGGCTGGAGGGGACTTGTTCCCTTCTTCCTGGAGAACATCAGCGGGCGAGGATTCGCGAGAGTACGTTCGCCTCCATCGCGTCTCTTCCTATCGGCTTCCCGGGGCCTCTCCCTCGCGATTTCTTGTCGACGCTGAGCAGATTATCCACCTAAAGACAACGGCGCGTTCGGGCGGAATTTCTCTCGTCGATCGGCGAGCACACTTGGCGAATGGTGGACGGGGGGATGAAGGTAGGGGAGAGGACGAGAGAGAGAGATAGGAAGAGAACGAGAGAAAAGTCGTCCAGAGGTTACGGTGGGATCCGGGGATGGTCACGAGGGGCGTCGCATGCCTCTTCTCGTGGCGACGGCGTCTCCTTCTTTCTTCTCCTCGTCTCGACGCCGACGCTCCCCAAGAAGAAGGGTTCGTTCCCCTATCAACTCCCATTCGAGGATAAAGACGTCCACGACGATGTCTGGAAGGTGGGAAGGATATCACTCCCCTCCCCGGCAGTCCCGCACGATGTTCTCCCTTCCCCGACTTCGTAGACACCCTCCACGGACACGTTACCTACACAACAGCCCGCGGCGCGCAGTCTAAGACAACGTCGGTGCCCGAAATATTGCGCGCCGCCTGGAACTCCTGTCGCGGAATAGACTCAGAGGGAGGGAGGGGAGGGAGATCGGGAGAGTGAGGCGGGGGAGGGAGGGAGGGAGGGAGAAAGGGGAGGGAGGGCGGGCGAGAGAGGCGGGGGAGGGAGGGAGGGGAGGGAGAGAGGGAGGGAGGGAGGGCGGGAGAGAGAGAGAGAGAGAGAGAGAGAGAGAGAGAGGTGGACTTATATCTGACAAAAAAGTTCACACTTTTTTATGATATTAACCCTAATAAAAATTCAGTAATGACAATATCTATATCTATACATATATAAATACATATATATATATATAAGAAGACATATGATTAAAAATAAAAGAAAAGAAAATAATAGTATGACTAAGCAAATAAATAAGAATACTATGAATTTGTAAGAATAATTCATGGTCGTACAAAGATTTAAATCTTGTCTTCAAAAGATCTTAATTAAATATTTTAATAGTAGATTATAGATTAGGTAATCCCGTTCTAATTCGTAGCGATGTCTGCATTCCGAGATCGACGAGGGTCAATCTATCAGTTCATCAGTACCTGCACTAACACAAACATACCTTTCTCAAGTCATTTTGACAAACAACTATTAATCAAAGTTTAAACACTACTCAAGATACTATTTCATAAACATTAAATACACACCTAAGTAAAGCATCAAACTTAGGTTAAACTAACATTTATCTACCTTCTTTCTCCTATAAGAGCCCTTGCATTCGACCCCTTGAAATCGTGGATTAAGCAGGTATCATTCTTCTTCTTTTGTTTCTTCATATTGTCTATTTGATTGTGCATGGTGAAGCCAAGCAAGAGATTAAACCAATCAAATATTCAAGCGTT
>CM044107.1:905204-928431 GCA_024174645.1 Lemna minuta
GAATTTAAGAGAGCGTGAGATAGATGAATTGTAGAATAGAAGAATGGTAGAGGAAAAGAAATAACGACGGAAAACAGACGCGAGAGAGATGACGAGAGAGAAAGTGAGAGAAAAAATGTTGACTAGGAGAGAGAAAGTGAGATTTAGAGAGAAAAAGAGCGATGAAGATCGAGCGGAAGAAAGAGGGAGCGCGATAGAGCAAAAGTGATTTTAAGAGGAAGAGGATAGATTGAAGGAATAGGAGAACAGAAGAAGGAATACTGAAGATGACGAGAGAATACTGCTCCGCGCGATCGGGAAAGAGGAAGAATAAGAAATGGCGGAAGAAAGAGAGATACGGAGAGAGATACGGAGAGAGGTAGAGAAAGAGAGGCGTGCGGTGACGGGACAGAACAAAACAGAAAACAAAAAGAAAAGAAGAAAGCAGAAGTCGTAAAGAAAGGAGGGTAGGTGAGGGAGAAGACGTGAAGCAAGGAGTGAGATCGTGAGAGAGAGAAGGAAATCGAGGGTGAGAGAAGAAGAGAAAAACCATGGATTATAGGAAAGAGATAGAGCGGAAGAACGGTAAGGAAGAGGGACGAAATCGGAAGAGAGGAAAAGAAAAGAGATGAAGAGAAATTTCGAGGAGGATGAAGAGACGCGGGGTTACGAGAGAGAGAGGGGGAGCAAGATTGACGGAAAAGAAATGTGTGGGGTTACGAGAAGGAGAAGTCGGGAATAATAGAATAAGAGGAGATGAGAAAGAAGATGTGGGAGGGAGAAGATGAAATCGAAACTCAAGAGCGAGCGACAACGAAGAAGACGGAAACTGGGGAGAGGGAGAGAGTAGATTTCAAAACGACGAAACAAAAGGGAAAAAAACAAGAAGAACGGCGACGGAAAGAAATGAGAAACGACGGAAGAATGAGAGAGAGAGAGACGAAAGAGAGGGAGAGAATACTGGAATGACAAAACAAAATAACGAAAATGAGGAAATGTAGAAGAATACAAGAAGAACCGAGAACGATAGGAGAAGAACAGAGAGAAATCGTGAGGGAGAGAATGAAGATAACTTCGGAAAGCGGAAGAGAGAGACGGATAGAATTTGGAAGATGAGAGAGAAAGTAGAGATAGAGGGAGAAATCGAGGGAGATAAAATCGAAGAGAGCGAAGATAAAATCTAATGAAGAAAAATTCGGAATTGAAGGAATGGAGATTGAATTTAGCAGAGAACGGGAAGTAGATTCATGAGAAAAAAAATGGGGAAGAGAAGGAGAAATTTTGGGGAAGGTAAAGAGAGAAAGAGAGAGGGAGAGAAGAAAATGAGGAAGAGCAAGAGGGCGAAAGAGAAGATTACCTACGAGGTTGAAAGAGACTCACCAAGAAGTATATGGGAGGAGATAGACAGAGAATGCAAGAGGAAGAATTGAAATTAGATTCCATTAAACTTCATAATCCGTCGGCGGAGAGGAGCTACAGCGGGAGAAAAATCTGAAACCTAGGAGAGAGAAAAGAACAACATAAAAAAATGAAGAAGAAGGGCCGGGGAGAAGTTAACAAAAGGAAGGAGTGTCTTCCTTTTCTGTCTCTTTCCTTTTAAACCCCAGCGAGGAGAGAGAGCTACCGATTCTCCTTTGACTGGGCTCCACTTTAGATGCCTTGGACAGCCCATTAACCTTCTCCACATCTACTTTCAGTGATTTAGCTTCCATTTTCCTGCTTATAAGTTCCTGAAAACAAGGAGACAAAGAATGATATATAAAATTTCTTGTTTGGTGTATTGATGGTATAAAATTATTAACTCGTGCAATAGTAGATATGATGATAGGTTTGTGAGTTAATTGAGCTAAATAAAAGTAAATCTTAGTATTTATACATACTTTTTATGCTTTCATCACTCCCTCCCTCTCTTTCCCTCCCTCCCTCTCTCTCCCCGTCTCCCTCCCTCACTCGCTCCCGCGTCCCGCCCTCCCCTCCCCCTCCCTCTCTCTCCCTCCCTCTCTCTCTCTCTCTCTCCTGCCCTCTCTCTCTCCCTCTCTCCCTCTCTCTCCCGCCCTCCCTCCCGCCCTCCCTCCTGTTGAGTGCACGCCAGTTGCAGAGTTGCTGTGGATCCACAGCAAAAAAACATATGGCGCATTGAGGCCCTACTGAGTGCACGCCAGTTGCAGAGTTGTTGTGGATCCACAGCAAAAAACAGTTGGTGCAGTGAGGCCCCCTCAGTGCGTTCGATAGCCAGTAGATAAGCAAGATTTTTTGACCTACCCCGATGCTCTCGTGTCTCTCCTCCCTCTCCTTTATCTTATACTTGGGTCGCGATATCTGGTAAGCTCCCTTTCTCCGTCTCCCTACTTCTTCACCGTCCTCTCGTCGGCGATCGATCGCTAATCCTTCCCATGCTGGGGTTTCTATCAGCCCTCTGTGTTGTCCTAAGCTCTCCCTGTAAATCTAATCATCGTCGTTCTAGGGCGGGAGAGAGGGAGGGAGGGAGGGCGGGAGAGAGAGGGAGGGAGGGAGAGAGAGAGGGTGGGGAGAGAGAGATAGAGAGGGAGGGAGGGAGGCCAGGAGAGAGAGGGAGGGAGGGAGGCTGGGAGGGAGAGGGAGGGAGGGAGGCCAGGAGAGAGAGGGAGGGAGGGAGGCTGGGAGGGAGAGGGAGGGAGGCCGGGAGGCCGGGAGAGAGAGGGAGGGAGGGAGGGAGGCCGGGGAGAGAGATGGAGGGAGGGAGGCCCAGGGAGAGAGAGGAGAGGAGGGAGGGAGGAGGGAGGGCGGAGGAGGGAGGGAGGGAGAGAGAGATAGAGAGGGAGGGAGGGAGAGAGAGATAGAGAGGGAGGGAGGGAGGCCGAGAGAGAGAGGGAGGGAGGGAGGGAGGGAGGGAAGCCGGGAGAGAGAGGGAGGGAGGGAGGGAGGGAGGCCGGGAGAGAGAGGGAGGGAGGGAGGCATTAATAATTGTATGTGTGTCATTCATTTTTACAATAATAACTTGTTTTTTTTCTACTTTAATTTCTTGAAACTATTGAGTGTTCACATTTTGACGATTCAATCTTTACTTGAACGGGGAACTCTAGAAGAGAAATGTTGAAATAATGGTTTTGATCCTTAGTAAATTGGACCAATTTATTTGCAACTTCAACTTTGCAGAAAGTTAACCATCAAATTGACACTTACTTAGGTATTAGGTAAGCATAGTTAAAGATAACTAGATCATCAATTCTCTTTTTTTCCTCTCCTTTTGTACCATTTTCTCTACTACATTGTGACATGTCATTTCTCTCGGAGTGTTTATGCTTGTATTAGTGAAAATCTGCATTTTTTCCTGTGATGATAGAGAGACGGGAAACAGATGGTTAGAAGTAATTTTTTGGGCATTGTCAATAAATTGACATACAGCTTGTATCATTACATTTCTTATGTTGAAACATAGCTGAAGAAATGTATGATCTAGAATATAGTGGTGTTTAAATTTTTATCACTAGTTTTTTTGGGTGAAATGTTCACATAGCGGCTAATAGTTTTGGTCGTATGTCTAATCTTGATGTGACAATATTCAGTTTAGGATTATTTGCCCCGAAAAATTGAGAGACAGAAATCGAGGGAGATAAATCGAGAGACAGAGGGAGATGTGGAAGCTGTGGAGGAAGGAGAAGAGGGCGGCGGCGGAGTCGGCGGGCGGCGCAGTCGACACAACAGAGGCTTCGCATTTTTCCGATTACAGGTCAGCCCATTCGATCTTCAATGATCCTATTCGAAATCGATTCTCTTCCTAGTTTGCCCTAGGTAAACACATATCAAATATGTGTTGGGGAATTCAAAATTTTATGCTAATTTGTGAGTTTTAAGATGTCTTCATTTCTCTCACTCATTAAATTATTAAATAGGGATGGTGACGTCAGAGGAGAGCTTGATAGTCACTATGATAGTGATGTTGATTCTGAATATCGTTCAAGTGAGGAAGATGAGATAAGTGATTATGAGGAATATTCTGAGGAAAATGAAGAGGTTCAACAAGTATCTGTTGATAGATATTATAATGACTGCGCTAATTTGGATGATGAGGTAGTAATGCCCAATGATACTGAGGATGAGGAAGATAATACAAGGAACATACACAGGGGCCAAGTGTATGATCCAAGATGTCCCATTGAGATGACTACTTTTCAATTAGGCATGAGGTTTGAATCGTCTTCTCAATTTACGACAGCCGTTAAGAACTACGCTGTATGGAACGGGTTCAACATTAGGTTTTTAAAGTCTGGTAAGCATAAAGTTGAAGTCGTCTGCGAGAAAGATTGCCCATGGAGAATGTATGCTAGTTTTGACGGGAAGAAGGAGGCTTTTGTTGTCAAGACAGTAATTGATGATCACAAGTGCAGTAGAGCTGTAAGGAATAGACAAGCTGATCACAATTGGATCGCGAACTTCTTCTTAGAGAGATTTCGAATTAGTAGAGATTGGAGTGTACTCGATATGATGCAGGAACTCAACGAACAGTTTGGAATCACCGTTTCAAAGAATACATGTTATAAGGCTAGATCTTTGGCACGTAAGAAACTTGAAGGATCTTTGGATGACCATTATCACTTGCTCCCTTCTTATGTCTATGAGTTAAAGAAGGTTAGTAGGAATAGTACTTCGAGTTGGTGTTTGACAGAGACACTCCAGGTGGTGTAATTAGGTTTAAGAGGTTGTACATTTGATTCACAAGCAGCGCATGACTTTCAAGCTATCGATGTAAGGAAATTTTGCAGGGCTTATATTAGTGAGTGGCCAAAATGTGAGGCGATTGATAACAACATTTGTGAATCCTTCAATAATTATATCCTACGACATTGAGCGAAACCCATCATAGACATGCTAGAAGACATCAGAGTTGGACTCATGCAGAGGATAGCTGAGAAAAGGGAGCTATTTTCTGAGAGAACTAATGAATTATGCCCTCGGATTAGAGAGGTGGTCAACAATAACAAGTTTCAATCTAGGACATGCACTCCTAAGCATGCAGGCGAGTATAAATTTGAAGTTACGTAGTTGGAAAATAGATTTGTGGTCGACTTACGAAATAGAGATTGTAGTTGTAGATATTGGAATATAACAGGCATTCCCTGCTCACATGCTATTGCCTGCATTCATTGGACCAAGCATGACCCTGTCACTTTTGTCATTGACTGGTTAAAGAAAGACGCATACCAGCTAGCTTATACTTATGGTATACTGCCAATGAATGGGAAAAACTTGTGGAATGAAGTTACAGGGAGCTACATATTCCCTCCTCTCACGAAGAGACAACCTGGTAGGCCCAAGCGAAATAGAAGAATTGACATCAGAGAGAAAGAAGGTAGAGGCCCAACACTATCCAGGAAAGGAGTGCAGATGATGTGCTCTATTTGTCACCAAGTTGGCCATAATCGAAAGACATGCACCCAAAGATCGATACAAGCGACACGCCAAGTATGAATTGAATTTTTTTATATTTTAACTTTGCATGTTCTGAATTTTTTTAAACGTAAAGGAATGACCATGTACTGCCCAACAATGCAAGGATTCCAGTGAGCTACGTCGCTTCGACGTGTTGAAGTAGATGACGTCTATCATCCAAGTGGGAATCATATCAAGATCTATCAAGTCTGAATATGTATTGAATCCAAAACTATAATTTGTTCACAGCACACTTGGGTTTCACTAAGTTGAAAAGAGGTTGAATGCGACGTATATCATCAGTGTGGAAAGGAAGCTTGGGTGCTATGTTTTCTTGTTGCCTGAAGATATCATGGGTAAATATTATGATCTAAAGATAAATAATTAATAACCCATCATTTTACTTCAGATTATAGAGGTTTTAAAGTTAAAATAATGAGAGAAATCATTTTATAGACAACCCTAATCCGATGGCCGATTCCGCCAACCTCGCCGATTACGCCATCTTTCACACGTTTAATGCAGCGACGTCAAGCCAGGAGCAGGTCCAACGCCAGAAGACGCCATCTCTCAACATTGAGCTCACGGAGGCTTCTTCAATAGTCCTCACAAATATGGACAATAAAACCACACTCATTTAGCTCTTCACTTTCTTTCTCCAGTTTCGTCTTCTGACAGAGAAGTTCTAGCAGAAAATCCATTTTATATCTACCCAAGAGTTTAGAGTCACAATCTTTACATTATCTAGAGCCCTTTGCCATTCTCCCTCTTAGTCATTATCTTGCAGTAGGTATATAGACATGGAAAGAATTATCTAGAGATTATGTGAGAGAGGGCATCAAGAAGCGCCTTCAAATGGCATTCCCTCAATGTCATTTCTGTTGGGTGATTTCCCCTCACTCGGAACGGCTGCCTGTGGCGCAGTTGTGACGCACGAGGGACAGCGCCCGTTGAGATCAGGAGGCGTGCACTCAGCAGGTGATAACATGCAATCTTAACATGATAAAACATGATTATTAATGCAAAATAAGGCATAAAACATTCCATTTATATGTATGTTATCATATTTTGAGTGCATTTCTATCATTCTATGCAATTTTATGTTATAATCTCAAAATGAGTTAATTTAGGGTTAATTATGATGAATTAAAGATTAAAGATTTTATAACCCATCTTTACTTGAGATTATAAGCGGTTTTTAAAAGTTAAATAATAGGAGAAATCATTTTTATGAACATTCATTTAATTTTCTAAAGTTAAAATCTTAAAGAAAAGAATGTATTTTTGAAATAAGAATTAAATCTCTTGTTATTTAAATAATTTGACTTTTTAGAATGATAGATAATTAAATTTCAGATCAAATGAAAGAAATTTGGATTAATTTGGAGTTGTATTTTAAAAGAAATGATTTTTACAATTTCAGGGATTTTTTTTTGGATTTTTTCCGATTTAATTTCGATTTAAATAAATTAAAATGAATAAAAAAAGAGTAAAAAGGGGCTTTATATCACGCGGGTCCCACGTGGATGCGACGTGGCACGCAAGGCCACGTGGCAGCGCCACGCGGACCCGCGCAGCGCCTACATGGCGCGATCTATATTTTATATTTATTTATTTAGTCTATATAAAGGGTCTTCAGCCTTCCGTATATGGGAAGGGTTATTAACTATAGAGATCGTCGGGTGTTATAAACCCGACGATTCCCTAAAATTAATTCCGTGTGGGACTAATCCACACACTTTTGTAAGATGCAGGTGACGTGGCTGACGGAGAAGCGTCGGATCGGGATGGCGTGCGATCGTGACGCGTCGATCATATGGTCTGCGGACCACCAAATCAATCACAGCGCACGTGCTTTAAAGGAGGCGTTATAACGGTCAGATCTTACGCAACGTGGCGGCATCACACACACCGATTGAGTGGACACGCGGTCCACAAATCACTGATCAGGCACGTGTGTTTTTACGAGGAGTTATGACGGCCATGATTCAATCAAGTGCTACGCATCCTGATCGTTGGATCGTGATCCAACGGGCGCGATTCAAGGCGTTTTTAAACGGATATCAAGCAGATCGATCCAGAGCGTCCATCCGCGATCTGATGGCCACGATCTATTCAAACCGTTTCACTTTGAGGCATTTTAATCTGAACCGTTGATGGAGCTTAACGCATCCATCCAACGGTTACGCCCAAATACCCTTTAAATAGACTTGTTCTTCGACATTTGTATGCATTCGAGTTGGATTTCAATCAAATTGAACTGTCTAGACACCATTCCACTCGTTTCTCTTGATTCCATCCTCTTTCTCTTTCATTTCCGCATCCACAGAGGGGTTGAAATCAAGATTTGGTGGAGAATCGAAGGAGAAATCGCAGCTTAAAGCTCGTCGTGACGTTCTTGATGTTCTTCGCGATTAATTAGTTTAATCGTGACGATTTGATCGCTAAATGGGTTTAGTGGAAGCGGTTTTTCCTAGATTATCTTCCTCTTATGTTTAATTGCTTTTTAGATTAGGATTTAGAGTTTAATTTCATCAAATTTTAGCTTAAATCACGATTTTTAACGTCCGAAATTTTCTCTCCACTTCAATTTTCGATTTCTCCGCGAAATCAAGTCCAAATTCGATGATTCTTGATTCTGTGGATTCGTTTTGAAGTTATCTTTCTGAATCCACCATTTTCCCTAATTACTCACCTCAATTCATCGTCCAATTTGACCAAATTCCAAAAGATATCTTGAAAATACCTTAATTCCCTATGGATTCGACCCTTATTTACCATTATACCCCTCAATTCACTCTTAATTCCCCAAATTGGTAAGTTCGGAATAATTTTTGACACGAGACCGTGTGAAATCGACGACCTCGCACTCTCGTCTCGTCAGCAGGTACTATAGTAACTACCGCTACAAGAGAGAGGGCGGGAGAGAGAGGGAGGGAGGGAGGGAGGGCAGGAGAGAGAGGGAGGGAGGGAGGAAGACCGGGAGAGAGAGGGAGGGAGGGGGGTGTTGGAAACAAACACGATCGTAGGAAGTGAGGAAGTCGCTCGTGCGCTATCGCGAGACCAATAGACAGAAAGGGAAAAGAGTGGTAACAGGAAACACTTTGAAATTCCACTAAGTAATTCAGACCCCCACAGTCCTTTAAATAACTAAGGATAAAGGGTAAACGGAAAGTGAATCAACGCAAAGAAAAAAACAGAAGATCAAAACCATCGTCCGTCGCCTCGACGATCCTTTGCAGGCGGAGCGACGGCAACCTCTTAATAACCGTACCATTCGGTTATTCAGAGCAAGTGTCACATGCAAGGCTCTTGCTATCAATCTCCTCCTGAGCCTTGCTCGAATTATCAAGAACATTGATAAGGCCGATCTTGGTGCGAAGCTCATGGAACTTGACCTTTCCCAATGGCTTCGTCAGCAAATCCCCCAATTGTGCTTCACTCTTGATGAAATCTACGGTGATCTGCCCCTTCTCTGCAGATTCCCGGACGAAGTGATACTTCACTTCAATGTGTTTGCTTTGTCCATGGAGTACCGGATTCTTGATCAAAGCAATGGCAGACTTATTGTCCACCTTCAGCATCGGCACACTTGGTGCCGATCCGTGTGCTTCTGTAAGCACTCGAGCGAGCCACATACCTTGGCAAGCAGCATTTGCGGCCGCGATGTACTCTGCCTCGCAGCTAGACTGAGCCACAACCTTCTGTTTCGTTGATTTCCAAGTAATTGGGCTGCCGCCTAGGAAGAAAATTACGCCTGTCGTGCTCTTCCGCGCATCAACATTGCCAGCAAAATTACTATCGCTGAAACCTGTCAGCTGGACCCGCTCCTTCCCTTTTTCGTATCTTAGACCCCAGCTTTTGGTCCCCTCCACGTAGCGAAGAATTTGCTTCATGGCAGCCAGGTGATCCTTTCGCGACTCCTCCAGAAAGCAACTCACATAATCGACTGAAAATGCTAAGTCTAGACGGGTATTGACCAAATACCTGAGACTTCCGACAACGCTTCTGTATGAGGTTGCATCAACTTGTGGCTCCTCGCTTCTCTTACTTAACTTCATACGAGTTGCCATCGATCTTGACAGGAGTTGCATCCTGCCATTCCGCTTCTTTCCAGAATTTTGGCAGCGTAGGCTGCTTGGCTGATCGTGATGCCTCCAACAGTCTGTCTTACTTCAATGCCGAGGTAATATCTGAGTAGACCGAGGTCGCTCGTGTTGAACGCATCGGCCATTTCTTTTTTGAACTCCCTGATTTCTCCGCCGCTTGCGCCGATGATTATCAAGTCGTCGACGTATACTCCTATCACCAGTTGTGCCTCCCTTCTCCGCTTAGTGTAGATGGCATATTCGGAGAGGCTTCTTTTGAAGTTTAACGACAATAATGTGTCATTAAGCTTCGAGTTCCAGGCCCTAGGCACCTGATGTAGGCCGTAGAGAGCCTTCTTCAATCTGAGACCTTTGTGCTCGTTGCCCCTTTTGACGAAGCCGGGGGGCTGTTCCACGTAGACTTCTTCGTTGAGGTCTCCATTCAAGAAAGCCGACTTCACGTCCATATGGTGGACCTCCCACCCCTCGTGTGCTGCAAGGGCGATGAGAAGGCACACCGTGTCAAGCCGCGCTACGGGTGCGAAGACCTCATCGTAATCTATTCCTTGGCGCTGAGCATATCCCTTCACCACTAAGCACGCCTTGTATTTCGTCACTGCTCCATCTCCATCTCGCTTCACCTTGTACACCCATTTCAGGCCGATTGCTCGACGACCATGTGGGAGATCAACCAGGTACCAAGTGCGGTTCTCCTCGATCGACGCCATCTCTTCTTCCATCGCCATTCTCCAGCTCGGGTGGCGTTCTGCTTCATCAAAAGAAACTGGTTCATCAGCGCTTACCTCGTGCAGCTCCTCTGCAATTAGGACTCTTGACGCAGGTCCACGCGGTGAGGTGAGCCCGATGATGTTGTCGATCTTTCAGAAACGGAGTGGCGCGTCACCGTGGTCAACATCCAGGTGATCACTCTAGACACTGGGGGGAGTAGCAAACTCTACCTCCCTTTCCCGCCTTTGATTTTCCATCGCTCCTCGACTGGAATGCTCGGAAGGCGGTGACATCGGCTCTAGTCCCATCGCATCGTCATTACTCACCTCAGGAGTGCCATCAAGCTCCGAAGTTGTTTGGTTTTCGACGGTGTATTCCACAGTGAATACGTCGTCATGACCACTTGAAACCTTCTTCTCCGTGTCACTGTCCCAATCCCACTGGGCAGCTTCGTCGAACACGATGTCCCGCGATACATGGACGCGATTCGTGGTGGGATCGTATGCTCGGTAAGCCTTTGACCCAGCTTCGTAGCCGATAAAGATCATTTTCTGGCTTCTGTCCTCCAGCTTCTTGAGATGCGGTGAAGAGTTTCGGACGTGGGCGATGCAGCTAAATATCCTCAGGTGATGCACCGCCGACTTCTTCCCGTGCCAAGCTTGGAAAGGTGTCATGCCTTCCACGCTCTTCGTCGGACACCTACTCAACAGGTAAACCGCAGTGGCAACCGCCTCACCCCACAAGCGACCCGGCAGCCCCTTCGCCTTGAGCATACTTCTCGCGGCTGCAACTACGGTACCGTTCCTTCGCTCGATGACACCATTTTTTTGCGGGCTGTAGGGCGCCGTCCTCTGATGATGAATGCCTTCTCCCGCGCAGTATTTCGCGAACTCATGTGTGGTGAATTCGCCTCCCCGATCGGTGCGGAGTGCTCCCAATTTCCGACCCGACTCGCCTTCTGCCCGTGCCTTAATCTCCTTGATGGCATCCGCTACACGGTCTTTCGAAGATAGCATGGCCAGCCACATGTACTGGCTTCAATCATCCACAAGCAGCAGGAAATATTTCCTGTCGTTTGGCGTCTCTAGTGCAATCGGACCACAGAGATCGCCGTGTACCAGCTCAAGAATTCGCCGCGCCCGATGCTCTACCATCTTGGGGAATGGCAACCGTTTCTGTTTGCCGACGAGACATGCTTCACATAGCTGGTCCACCTGACCAATTTCCAGCAATCTGCGCACCAGTTCCTCCTTGGCCATCTTCCGCACCGCAGCCATGTTGACGTGGCCGAGACGGGCGTGCCATTTCCAAGCTTCTTCAGCTCCCCGCATCACCAGGCACCTCGGTCGAATTAGCTTAATGTGGAGAAGATACAACCTGTTCTTACCCCGCATCACCTTCGCCAGGAGCTGTCCGCCTGGTTCATGGACCTTCATCGCGCCATCCTTGATGTTGATATTGTAACCAGCCTCATCAAGTTGGCCGATGCTGACGATGTTCGTCGTCAATCGGGGAATATAATACGCCCCTGCAAAAGACCGGTGCTCACCGTTCTTGCATAGGTACACGATTGCCCCTTTGCCTTAAATGAGCGCCACCGAGTCATCTCCGAAATGCACTGTCCCAACCACCGTCGTGTCCAGCTCGGTGAAGACTGTACGCAAACTCATCATGTGGTTCGTGGCGCCGTGGTCCAGGACCCACGTCTCCTCATCACGCACCTCCCTCTCTCCAAGGTGGGCAAACACCTTCTCCTCTCGCAGATGGATCTCGGTCTGAGTTTCTTTCCTCTTTCCTTCCTCGGAGGCCGCTTCAGTGGTGAGGGCCTCTTTCTTGCTCGGCAACGGTGAGCATGCGCACGGGAGCTGATCCTCTGCCTGTGGAGACGTCGGACAACTTGGTGGAGGGAAGGTTCCTAATGACTCTAATGGCATGTCTATTTCAGACTTGACGAGGAGGAGCGAGGCCTCCTCCTCCTCCTTGACGACGTGTGCCTGCTCCTTCTTTGGCTTGGAGCGGCAATCTCGGGCCCAGTGGCCTAGTTTTCCACATTTCCTGCACTCATCACCACCGGGCCGGCTTGATGACGAGCCTTTTTCATTTCCGCGACCGCGCCCGCGCCCACGCTTACGTCCGCCGCGGTGTGCTGAGTTGCTGCTGCCTCCCCCACTTATTTTCTCAGCATCAGTTTTCTTCCGTCGTGCATCCCACTCTTCCTCGGTAAGGTAGAGCTTACCGTCATGGTGCATCACTGACGGTGGTGGCTCAAAAGCATCCTCCGCCGCCTTGAGTCTACCCGTCAGGTCTGCGACGGTGAGAGTCGATACCTCGAGCAGTGTAGTGATCGCGACCACAATCTGTTTGAAACGCTGTGGGACACTTTGAATTAATTTTTCAACTACCTGCGATTCTCCGACCTTGTCGCCGAGGGTGGTGAGAGTTGAAGCCATGCTGTTTAGGCGCAACGCATAGTCCTCAATCGACTCCCCTTCTTTGAATGTCGCTGAGTCGAACTGCCTCCACAAATTCTGAGCCGACGTCTTCTTCACGCGATCATCTCCGATCCGCATGGTGGCGATAGCCTCCCAGGCTTCCTTTGCGGTCTCCTTGTCCGCAATCACCGGCCACATTTCAGGTGGCACGGTGCTGCAGAGCGCGTCGAGAGCCTGCATGTCCTCGTGGGGTTTAACCCCCCCCCCTTTCTCAATAGCGGTCCAGAGCAGCCGAGCTCTGAGTTTGACCTTCATGAGAAGCGCCCAGTCGGAGTAATTGGTCTTGGTGAGCATTGGGAAGACTGTCCCAGCGCTCACCTCACGAATCACCCTCTGGACAATACCTTCAGTACCCTCTGCCATTGTTGCTCCTTCTTCCCTTTGCCCGAAGCTCGATAACCAATTTTTGGAAACAAACACGATCGTAGGAAGTGAGGAAGTCGCTCGTGCGCTATCGCGAGACCAATAGACAGAAAGGGAAAAGAGTGGTAACAGGAAACACTTTGAAATTCCACTAAGTAATTCAGACCCCCACAGTCCTTTAAATAACTAAGGATAAGGGGTAAACGGAAAGTGAATCAACGCAAAGAAAAAAATAGAAGATCAAAACCATCGTTCGTCGCCTCGACGATCCTTTGCAGGCGGAGCGACGACAACCTCTGAATAACCGTACCATTCGGTTATTCAGAGCAGGTGTCACATGCAAGGCTCTTGCTATCAGGGGGGAGGGCAGGACGCGGGAGCGAGCGAGGGAGGGAGGGAGGCCAGGAGAGAGAGGGAGGGAGGGAGGCCGGGAGGCCGGGAGAGAGACGGAGGGAGGGAGGCCGAGAGAGAGGGAGGGGAGAGGGAGGAGAGAGGGAGGGAGGGAGGGAGGGAGGGGAGAGAGAGGGAGGCCGGGAGAGAGACGGAGGGAGGGAGGCCGGGAGAGAGGGGGAGGGAGGGAGGCCAGGAGAGAGACGGAGGGAGGGAGAGAGAGAGGGAGAGAGGGAGAGAGAGAGGGAGGGAGGGAGAGAGAGGGAGGGAGGGAGAGAGAGAGAGGGCGGGAGAGAGAGGGAGGGAGGGCGGGGACGCGGAGCGAGCGAGGGAGGGAGACCGGGAGAGAGAGGGAGGGAGGGAGGGAGAGAGAGATAGAGAGGGAGGGAGGGCGGGAGAGGGAGGGAGGAAGGGAGGGAGGGTGGGAGAGAGAGGGAGGGAGGCCGGGAGGCCGGGAGGCTAAGAGAGGGAGGCCGGGAGGCCACTCGGGACGGCTGGCTTGTGGCGCAGTTGTGACGCACGAGGGACAGCGCCCGTTGAGCTCAGGAGGCGTGCACTCAGCAGGTACTATAGTAACTACCGCTACAGGAGGGAGGGCGGGAGGGAGGGCTGGAGAGAGAGGGAGAGAGGGAGAGAGGGAGAGAGAGAGGGCGGGAGAGAGAGAGAGAGAGAGAGAGAGAGAGGGAGGGAGGGAGAGAGAGGGAGGGGGGAGGGAGGGCGGGACGCGGAGCGAGCGAGGGAGGGAGGGAGGCCGGAGAGAGAGGGAGGGAGGGAGGGAGGCGGGGAGAGAGAGGGCGGAGAGAGAGATAGAGAGGGAGGGAGGGAGGGAGAGAGAGAGGGAGGGGGGAGGGCGGGACGCGGGAGCGAGCGAGGGAGGGAGACCAGGAGAGAGAGGGAGGGAGGGAGGCCGGGAGAGAGAGGGAGGGAGGGAGGCCGGGAGAGAGAGGGCGGGAGAGAGAGATAGAGAGGGAGGGAGGGAGGGAGAGAGAGAGGGAGGGGGGGAGGGCGGGACGCAGAAGCGAGCGAGGGAGGGAGACCGGGAGAGAGAGGGAGGGAGGGAGGGCGGGAGAGAGAGGGAGGGAGGGAGGCGGATGACGTGGACACGACGCGGGCACCAACTGGACTAAATTTCAGTCCATGTCAGCGGCTGGGATAGATTGAGGAAAGAGGAAAAAGTATGGGATAGATGGGGCGAAAACAAAAGTTTGGGATAGATTAGGGAAAACTTTAAAAGTTCGGGATAGATGGGGCTATTTACCCATTTTTCAATGGAATTGGACCTGTCCTTGGTGGAGGAATTTGACCAATCATTGAATGATGGGTCAGGACCTGACCAGTCATTTCTTGATAATATTCCATCTAGGTATCAGCCAATCAACTTTTCTTCGGATTCCCTTCCACGCGAGGCTCTGATACATCCATGCTTCTTTATAGAAGCTTATAGCTATGTCTCGTTCCGGTCTCCGCGTACCAGTTTCTCTGCGTCGAACTGGAGGAGGAGAGGCATCTACTGTGATAAATGTGCATTTCTTCTCGCCCACTATCTGATGAAGAACTTCGTTCCGCAATTTATGACCAATTCTCATTTCTCTTTCCAGGGAGGAGAACCTGAAACCCATGGACGCAGAGCAGCTTCGGGAGTATGGACACCAGATGGTGGATTTCATCGCCGACTATTATAAAAATATAGAGAGCTTTCCGGTCCTCAGCCAAGTAGAGGTACTAATATTGACAATTGAGCACTAGTTGTCCAGACCTTTTCGATCCTTAGGAATTATTCTCGGTTGTTTTGTCTTTGAAAAAACCAAAAAATGTCTTTTTTCCCTCACATTAGAAATATGGCTTCTTCTTTCTCTCAATTATATTTGAGTTCAAATTTCTCAACTTCTGCCTACAGCCTGGATATCTCCGAGAGTTATTACCAGATTCCGCGCCCGTCTCTCCCGAGAAGCTTGAAAACGTCCTCGATGGTAATTTCTTCGGCTAACCTTATTTAAGTATTCAGATAAACTTTTATTGAGAAATGTTCTGAACGCAGATATTCAACGGAAAATTATTCCCGGGCTTACGCACTGGCAAAGCCCGAGTTATTTTGCTTATTATCCGTTGAATTGTAGCACCGCCGGATTTTTGGGGGAAATGCTAATGTCTGGATTCAATGTTCTTGGATTCAGCTGGATAACTTCTCCTGCTGCGACCGAACTTGAAGTTATAGTGTTAGATTGGTTCGCTAAAATTTTGAAACTTCCGGCGGATTTTCTATCTTCAGGTATGAACAATCGATGGGTTTTGAGCGTGTTGTGGATTTGTTTTCATTTTATTTCGGATTTCAGTAGTTTTTTGTTTATAAATTTTTGAAGATACTAAAGCTGACCCTGCGCAGTTTTCTGAAAACGGCAGGAAAGTAACCAACCAAGCCAGAGAGAGAAGAGAGTAAAGTTGCTGTCAGAGATTTACGGAGGCCCATGTTATTATTTGGTCATGGGTCAGCATTACGAACAATCATGTTTAGATGCTAAAGCTAAGCCCTAAGCTGCATCTTGGAGGTCAAGAAGAACGTCGGGCCTAGGATTCTTTGGGGTCTTGGGATTGGAGACGATCGATCACGATTGATCTAACTTGATCGATTTAAATTGGCCAACTCTATTGGACTTTTGGAAATAGTCAACTGTTCCATGATGTCAAATTTGGCTCCAATTCCTCTTCGTAGTAACCAGGGTTCCCCAGAGTTTAATGATGTCAGATTAGAGTGTTAACCAAAATTAAGTCTTTTTAGCTTTAAATTTTGTTTATCAATAATTAAACATATCTACTGCGTCTGATTTCATTCTTCTGTATTATTCTTCCTTTTTTCTCTACGCGATTCTACATCCTGCAGGGGAGGGAGGAGGAGTAATTCAGGGAACAACTAGCGAAGCTGTTCTTGTAGTTTTACTAGCAGCTCGTGATAAAATCTTAGATAAAATCGGAAGAAATTCTCTCAACAAGCTTGTAGTTTATTCGTCTGATCAAACCCATTCATGTTTGCAGAAAGCATGCCAGGTAATTCTTTATTACTGCTTCTTGTAATTTCTAACGTATCTTAGAATCTTAATTTTCTTTAATATCCTTTAGTCAACGAACATATGTTTTGTTGACAATGTTTTCAAAGCTATTCTTTCAGAAAATATAATTCTATTTGTTGTTATATTTTGTCTAAATTTTACTTCTTCTGGGTTTATTCTGAAAGATTGCAGGAATTCATCCTGAAAATTTACGAGTGATGAAAACAAAGTCAAGTGCACATTATTCGTTTGATCCAGAAATGCTCGAAGAAGAAATATCTCGTGATATCTTGATTGGTTTGCAGCCATCTGTAGCGCTACGGTAAGAAATCATATAATGTCCAGTTTCAATTTTATTTAGTTATTCATGCGGATAGATAAATCATTTGGGCAAGCATTTCCGTGTAAATTGAAGTTTGAAATCTTCAGGTTGGAACCACTTCATCAGCGGCTGTGGATCCATTGTCCAGCTTGGGAAGAATATCCAGGGTATGAAATAAAGTTTTTGTCATTAAAATATACTTTTCCATTTACTATGAAATTTATTTACAGTAAAATGAATAGGGCATTCTGTTTCACGTTTTCTAGAAGGATGAGATGACTTGTGAACTTGTAAAGTGAAAAGGGGTACTAGGATGGTCAATAATGGCAGGTCAAGATCAATTGAGATGCGATCGACCACTCTAGGTGTCAGAGCCAAATTGAAATCAGCAGCCTCGATCATTCAAGCATGAATAATCGGCAATTGATTGACAATGCCCATTAGGCGCCCGAATCTCATGCCAGTAGAGAGTTCCCAGTATTCACTAGGTGGAGGAAGCCCAAGATTCCCAGCAAGGAATTTCAGATCTCCTCTTTTAGAAGGAACCTACCTCCTCATCTTCTCCTCTCCTCTTCATGTTCTTGTTCCTCCTCAGATTGGCAATGATGACACTGATGATGATTATGATATCGCTGGATAACTTCACACCAATGAAAGAGTAAGGCCTACTATTTTATGGCTCAATAACACCGTACAGATGAACTATGCTGAATAGATATAGATGTTTAAGGATGTCAAGAGTAAGGTCTGATAAAACGTGGCGCCATATCTCAACACAAATTATTAGGAGGGGCAGATAGAGATGACAATGGATTCAAGAGTAAGGCACCCAATAATTCCACTTCTACGAGCTAGAATGTGTGGAAAGATGGGGAAAGGGATAAAGGAGAAAACGGAATAACATGTGGCTTGATCAATTTGCCCACATTAATTAGGATGGATCGTGATCTTCCCCAGATGGAGAGTATTGTTGATCTAAAGCACGTCTTTGGCAATTATCAATACAAAATTAAAATGTATTAATATATATTTATTTTAGGATCATGGGATTTGGTTCCATGTGGATGCTGCATATGCTGGAAGTGCATGTATATGTCCAGAGAATCGACGGTACCTAGAGGGAGTGGAGACAACAGACTCGTTTGGAATGAATGTGCACAAGTGGATGCTCACAAACTTTGACTGCTCTCTTCTTTGGGTCAGAGACAGGAATGCTTTGATCAAGTCCTTATCTACTAACCCGGATTATTTAAAAAACAAGGTACGGTAGGAAAAGGTCAGCTGTGTGCAACCCCTTTTTGTCCTCTCTCTCTTTCAGCCTCTATCTCTACTTTCATCTCTCGGTCATTCTCTCTTTCTCATTTCTTCTCTTTTCACTGTCTTGTGTCTATCTGTTATTACCTCTCTTTCCCTATTCCTCTCTCTGTTCCTCTCTCTTCCCCTTTTTATCTGCTATCGTCATCCCTCTCTCCCCTATCTTTCCCCAGTCCAGTATGTCTGTCTGCTTCTCTACCCCCAATCTCTTCCTTTCTCCCTCCCTCTCCATCTCTCACTCGCTCCATTTGACTGGCCTGTCATAACATTTTCTTCCGGAAGTAAATGACAAGGTCACCTCATTGTTTACTTCTCATCCTCGGCCTGCCAGGCTTCACAAGGAAACCAAGTGTTTGACTTCAAGGACTGGCAAATTCCCCTCGGAAGACGCTTCAGGTACATATGCTCTTAAATACTGTCAGATCTCTTGCTGAATTTTTATGTCTCTAAGCATTTAGTCAACGCTCTGCAGATCCTTGAAGCTTTGGATGGTACTCAGGTTGTACGGCATCGAAAACCTTCAGAATTACGTCAGGAATCACATCAGACTTGCCCAACACTTCTCACGATTCGTTGAATCAGATGCCAGGTTTGAGGTAAATTTAAAGGAAAACGACCGGTCAATGCGTGTGACTTTCTCCATAGAATTATATTAATACAATGGTGCCTTTCTTACAGGTCATTGCTCCTCAGATGTTCTCTCTTGTATGTTTCCGCCTTCTTCCTTCTGTCAACGGCCAGCCAAACGCGAATAAGCTGAACAGTGATCTGCTACATGCAGTGAACGAGACAGGAAGGATTTTTATCTCACACACCGTATGTCGACCTTTCCAATTCAATTGTGCTTGTAAGTTTGGCTTTTCCCTCGGTAGACACTGACTTCTCTCTTGACGGCTCTGTCAGGTCCTCTCTGGGCAGTTCGTACTGCGCCTAGCAGTCGGCGCGCCATTGACTGAGGAGCGCCATGTGGAGGATGCCTGGATGGTGATCCGCGACCAGGCAAGCGTTCTCCTGGCTACTCATGCTTCTTGATGTCCACCTGCCATTACATATTCCTCTCTCTCTCTCTCTCTCTCTCGCCCCCTGGATCATTTGTTCTTCCACCAGATTATGTTGGGTATATTTTAAAAGTCAACTCTTTCTCTCCACTCGCCTGGATCATAGTGCTCCTACTGTCCGATGTCAACGGTGATCTAATTGGATCCTTTTAGACCTTAAACGGCACCCCAGGAGAGAGTAGACCCCGAAAGCCAGCTCTCTCAGACACTCTGTCACTCTCTGTTCATTCTCCTTCACCATCGGGTGTTCACGTCCAGAAGGTCAATAGGGATCTCATGTTGAAGGGCTCACGATTGGAACTTCGTTGACTTTTTCGCCTTCACTCTGCGATTCTTTCTACATGGAGGTAGGTGGTGAAGACATCCGTCTCTCTCTCTCTCCATCCCCGTCTCTCTCTCTTCCAGTATGATATTTTCATCTTCTGATCACGGATCAAAGTTGGCAGTCATGCTTGACCGAATACGTCATCCAACGATTGTGGCGATTCTATAAATGATAAATCAACATAAGAGAGAGAGAGAGAGAGAGAGACCAAAGTAGGATCGATTATCTGTATATCATTATTTATCGATCAATAAGACTACGTGGACCAATCAATAAAGAGAACTACCATCTGCCCCCTGATGCACTCGCACCCCGTCATCCGCAGTTCCGCACCTGGGAAGGTGCGCATCTCGGATTTTGCCCCGGAATTTCTTATCTTTCAGGTACAAAAATCTCGTCCTGAATCGAATTGGATCCCCCCGTCCCCAATATTGGGTTTTTCTTCTCCAGTATGGATGGAATTTAGATTCCTCGATAATTTGCGTTGTGGGGCCCGTATCTCCGAATCACTGGAGTTTTATTCCATTTCTTATCGTCGCCTTTTATCCCGTCGACTTTGCTGGTTGAGCGCTTCAATCTGCAGACTACAACGTCGCCATCTATTTCCCGGTCTTAAGTACCTCTCACTTTCATATCTTCCCGTTTTTTTATGAAAATAATCCCAGGGATGCGTTTTCTTCTGTCGTTGATTAGGGCACAGAGTGCTCACCGCCTTTCAAATGTTATAATTCTGTGAGAATTTCTGCAGATATGGCTATGGCGAGGTCGTTTAAATCGCATGTAATCTTAGACCTCGACGGCACGCTGTTAAACACCGGTAACCACGGATTATCGCGAAATTTGTCTCCACTGTCTTCCTTCAAATTTCTTGTCGTTGTAACAGATGGTGTGGTGGAGGAAGTAATGAGGGTGTTCCTTGCCAAATACGGTAAAAAATGGGATAGGGGATTCGCCAATAGAACCGTTGGAAAGACGCCCTTAGAAGCCGCAGCTGCGATAGTAGAAGACTACGGTCTCCCCTTCTCCTCTGAGGAGCTGTTAGACGAAGTTTCCCCTATATTTTCTGAACGGTAGTTGTTGATTTCGTTTTTCAGTTAGTTTCTTCGTAGACTGGAATCAAGTTGTGGTGTCGTTGACTTTGACAGTTGGTGCAACATCAAAGCTCTCCCAGGCGCCGACCGCTTGATAAGGCATTTGTCTGGGAAACATGTTCAGCTAGCGTTGACTTCCAACTCTTCCAGGTCAAACATAGAGTCAAAACTGACCCCCCGCCACGGTCTGTTCTAAGGCCACGTTAAAAATTTTGAGGGAGAAAATGAACATTTTCGGGAGAAAATTACAGTTTTGGCATTTTATATCTTCAGGCTGGAGAGAATCCTTTTCTACTATCATAGGCCGTGATGAAGTCAAAAATGGGAAACCTTCGCCTGATATGTAAGCTGATTTTGATTTTTATTCCCCAACAAACGAGGCATAATTGAGTCATTTTTATGAAAGAAGATTTCTGGAAGCTGCCAAGAGAATGAACGTTGAACCAGCCAGCTGTCTGGTCATCGAGGATTCACTGTAAGTTTGTCCCATTTCTCAGTGTTTGACTGTGACTAGGGTTGTAAACGTGTTTGATTGGGAATTAGGATTTGGAGATTGATTAATCTGTCAATTAACCCCATGGGCCTGATGACACTTGAGGAGGTTGATCATAAGGATCGAGTCAGATACATCAAAATTTAATCTGGTCCATCAGTCTGCTTTCAGACAGATCCTATGGCCAAGATAGAAAATGAACATCTCGGTGGAGAAAGAGAGGGTAGGAAGTATCACTAGATCTTGGCAATCCGACTGGATCCCCCAAACCCTATTATTTTTTCGGAGAAAGAGAGGGCTTTCTTATGAGATTCCCATTATTTCTTACTTCTCTGGTCGTCTGATATTTGACTTTTCCTGATAGAAGAATTTGACCAATCAGTTGACTAATTCTGGTGATCTGACCAAGTATATAATCTTTTCTGGAATCAAAGGCCAGGGGTCATCGGTGGAAAGGCTGCCGGCATGGATGTAGTGGCAGTTCCCTCCATTCGAAAACAAGCGGATCTGTACAGCTCTGCTGATGTTATCATCAATTCTCTGTTGGATTTACAGCCCGAGATGTGGGGTCTACCGCCCTTCGATGACTGTATGTTAAGGACTTTGAATCCAAGATTTTATTCTTTAATTGATTTCTGAACCCGTCAAGGCCAACTTCCAGGGGTTGACCAAACGTTACCCATTGAGCCGTGGTTCATCAAGGGCCCCGTTATCAAGGGCTACGGCCGCGGGTCGAAGGTTCTTGGCATCCCCACAGGTTTGACCCAAAGATCAAATCTTTGACCTAGTAGACCATTGTTCTAGTCAACACTACGGGCTTTCTCTAAAAAATAATGCCAACAGCCAATAAAGCTGATCTTTAATCAGATCTGCTTAAATCAAGATGATCCTTGATGATGTCAACGTAGGTATTTGACTTTACTGAGAAGTTCAAAATAATGTAACAGCTAACCTTCCTGTGGAGAACTTCCCGGAGGTTCTTGCTGAGCAAGCATCTGGTGTGTACTTTGGCTGGGCTGGATTGTCAACGAGAGGCATCTTCAAGATGGTCATGAGCATCGGCTGGAATCCCTTCTTTGATAATTCGAAAAAGACAGTGGTGAGCAAGAAACCCGACATCATCATCATCATCATCATCATTATCTTTATTGGCGTAGTTTCGACATTTCCACCATCATCTTTTTCATCAACGGCGTCATCATTATCCACCATTTATATCATCACTGCCCTTGTCATCATTTCACCATTCCCATCATTAGGCCACTATTTTAATCACCATTTCCATCATCATCATCATCATCACCATCTTCTGGCATCATTATTTTACCATTTCCATCATCATCGTCATTGTCATTCACCATTTATACTGTCATCATCATTACCCATGGCCGTCATCTTTCTTATCACCATTTTACCATTTCCATAATCATTATCCTCATAGTCATCTTCCCCATCATCCCTAATTTTCTTTCTCTGCAGGAGCCATGGCTGCTCCACACATTTGACGAGGACTTTTACGGCGAAGAACTTCGTCTGGCCATTGTAGGCTACATTCGGCCAGAGGTGCGCTCTTTTAAATCATCATCATCGTGATCATCATCACCCCCATCACGATCATCAATTGCAGGCCAACTTCTCGTCCTTGGAGAGTCTCATCGCCAGAATCCACGAAGACGGTGGAATAGCAGAGCGCGCCCTCGATCTCCCCCACTACGCGGGTTTCAAAGACGCCGCCTTTCTGAGGAACGAACGCAATTAGGAATTCTTCCCCTCCAATTCTTTATTCCTGAGGATCTGGGAACGAGAAAAAAAAAACTACACCTTTACCACTTTTCCGCTTCCCCCGTTGACCTCAGAAGATCCTCGTTTCAAAAACGATCAAGATAACGATGCTCTTGAATTTCGACACGTGTGCAAAATCGTGTCATCGTGACCGCGACCCATTTCGCCGCGTGTCCTTCCTGCGCCGCCCGTCTTGCCCGATATATGTCATCCTCTTCAACGCTCTCCGACGTCGTAGTCTCTGAAAGAGAGAAGTGAAGAGAGAGAAGAAAGGAGGTGTTTTCATCGCAAAAGAAATGGCGCAGATGGTGGGCAGGAACTTAGCGGCGCCGCTGCTCTTCCTCGATC